>VMDO01000087.1:0-124337 GCA_007922755.1 Pedetes capensis | reverse complement strand
AGCAGCTCGACCTCTTTTTGGCACTGCCTTTTTGGCATCCCTTTCTGCGCCTTCTCGCCTGTTCCTGCCCGGACCACAGATAAGGAAGCGCCTCTCCGGCTGCTCTGCCCTGGACTTTTGATGAGGAAAAAACGCTCTCCCGTTGCAATCCTCAACAAGGAAAGGAACCTGCTCTCTGTCTGACCAATGACGAAGCAACAGCTGCCTCCTCCTGACCACCGAGACGACCAACATAGGTGTTTGCCCCTGGAAGGCAAAAGCGCCTGAGGCTTTTCCTTTCTCCCATCTCCTCTGGGGTCCCGAGGGCTGCGGGAGTCTGCGCCCCTCACCTGAGGGTCCCAAGTGAATTGTGTTTAGTATCTGTGTGCGCGGTGGCACAGCCGGTCTGAACCTTCAGGCCGGACCGGGAGGCGCGCCCCACATAGATTTGGCACCCGAACGTGGGGCCCAACATAGTTGGTGCCCGAACAGGGACCCAACATAGTTGGCGCCCGAACAGGGACCCAACATAGTTGGTGCATGAACAGGGACCCAACAATTTCTACTTTCTAATTTTTTAGAACTATCTTATTAAATTAATACATTAAGTTCATGAGAGAATTTATATCATAATGATAATTATTTGAAGAACATTGTAGAATTTATAAAAATAAAGAAGAATTAGGATTAAAAATGTAAAAAAGCAACCACTTAATGACAGACAATATGCACAAATTATATATCTCATGTGGTTGTTGTTAGGTGTCATCGAGTCAAGTCCAACTGATGGTGACCCTCATAAGGTTCCCAACAGCTCATTGTTTTGAGATTGCTCTGGGAGTGGATTGCCACATTCTTCTCCCATTTTTGCAGTGCTGGGGATCAAACCTGAGTCCTTAAAGACTGCAAGGGAGCACTCCACCAACTGAACTAAACCCCAGCCTATATATCTCATAAAGGATTAATATCCAGAAATATATAAGGAGATTCTAAAACACAATGGCAACACAAACACATACATAACCTGATTTTAAAAATGGGTAAAGAACTTGAATTGACAGTTCTCCAGCAAAGACAGATGAATGGACAAGAAGTATATAAAAAATGCTCAGTATCACGAATCATAAGAGAAACTCAAACCAAAACCACAATGAGATATCACCTCTCACCCATTAGGATGACTGAATTTAACAAGTGCTAGTGAGGACACAGACAAACTGGAACCCTTGTATGTTATTTTTAGTAATGTAAAATGAGGCATGCATTATGAAAAATAGTATGGGGTTTTCTCAAAATATTAAAAATAGAAATACCATATGATTCCCACTTCTGATTCTATATCCAAAAGAATTAGAAACAGCAATCTCAAAATGTTATTTGTACACACATGTTCAGCACATTATTCAAAATAAAGAGTGGAAGAAATCCCAATATATGTCAATAGAGAATGGGTAAAGAAATCTCCATACATGTATAAATACATACATATATGCATATGAGGTAGAATATTATGCAGCCTTAAAAAGGAATCTTGATCCATGCTACAACATAGATGAATCTAGGGCATTATCCTAAGGGAAATAAATCAGTGACAGAAGGACACATACTGTATGATTCTATTCATAGAAAGTATTTCATTTAGTCAAAATCAGAAATCTAAAGTGGAAATTTGGCTACCAAGGAGTGGGGGGAGAGAGAGGAGGAATTAGTGTTTAGTGAGTACACAGTTTCAGTCTTGCAAGATGAAGAAGTTCCAGAAATCACTGCACAATGGTGTGAATATACTTAACACTACTTAAAAATGTTTAAAAGGATAAATTTAATGTCATATATTACCACAATTTTTAAAAGATATTAGAAAAAAACACAAGTGCATATCCACATACATGTAAAATAGATGGATTTCCAGGAGAATCACACTTCCCCAAGTGCCATTTCTTCTTTTTTTTCTCCCAGAAGAAAATGTTACAGAGTATCAGTGGTCTCTGATCTGAGAATAAGAGGTTAAAAGTGACGGTGCTTTTTTAATGGAAAAAGTGGCTCATAATTAACTTGACTATCATATTAACTATCATAGGGATTAATCACAAAAGTAAAAAAGGTTGTATTTTTTATTTTATGAAATTTTATTCTAGAAAAATATACAATTCTGTCAAAGTTATCTACTTTAAAAGGCAGGTATAGCAAACAAAGATTCTTCAATCAACCATAACAAACAATGTATGTCTATATTTCTATTTCCAGCTCCCTAGAGAAGCTGAAAATAGAAACATATAGAGATAAGGAGACTTACTGCATTTTTTAGATAAAATATGTGGCTGACAAACTGAAAAGACTGTCCACTGGAAATTCCATCATGGTCAACTAATTGGATGATTTCTCATTGCTAAACATACCTCCCTTCCTCTTTCCACTACCATCAGAAATTGATTAAGGGATGAGTCTGCAACACATATTCTCAGTAGGATGAAGGAGAGAAATATGGGGCAGACATCATAATATATAAGTAAACAGGATGATATAATACCATGTGGCACAAACCCCTTCTGCTCAGAGATGTGGCAGTGGTAAGCAGCCACACTGATTTCCCACAGTGAGCCAGGCAGCCAAGTGGGAAAATGAAAGTCAATGCTAGGCACAGTCACCCTAGAATTGGATGGTCTTGTCCACCAGAGTTGAGGGCAGGTATCAGAAAACCAAGACCCACTGAGCACAGGGGAAATAAGAGAACATTGTAGATAACAGGGGGTTTTATTCCTTGGCTAATGTGCAGAAAACTATACCTGAGAACAGATAGTAAAAACTAAGGAGAAATGAATACTAAAAAGCACAAAAGCAACCCCATGTTCTATTTTCTCCAACATGTCTTTAAACATTAGGAAGACTCCAAGGAAATTAGATGCCCCTGTACAAAGTGATAACCAGTCAAAAAGATAAGGACATGAGAATAAGGTGAGAATTTTCACCATCTAGAGTCTGAGTACAGTTTGGCCAATTTGTTCTACTGATGACAATTAAAACTACTGGGCTCTATTTTGCAAATAATTGTTTGCAAAAACAGAGCCTTATGAATTCTACCATCTAATCATTTTTTTCCACTAACACACTGATTAATTCTATAATTAAAGAAAATGTTAAAAATTTAAAAATTCTCAAAAATCAATGAAATGCTAAATTGAAATTGCCACCCTTAATGCAATACTGTCAACAGTTACTAACACTTGGAACAAATCCCAAACATTCCACATTCTTCATAAACTGTGTTTTCCACCTTACTCAGCTCAGCACATCTTACATGGCCTCTGACCAGGCTTACAAGAGAAATAAAAGCTAATGTATGCTACATTTAGAAGCATCTTTGCAGGTAAAGCAAAGTAAGGAGCCTGCCTATGCAGTATTCTTGTGTGTCTCAAGAGAGAAAAATGCCCTGAACTTCAATTTGGACAAGCCCATCTGCCATAATCATAGATTTGGTCCTTTGGGTTAAGATGTTGAACTATTAGAATAAATCTATTGGAAGGTTAACTTTCCTTTGAAAAGCAACTGATATTATAAGCAGTCATTACCATAATTTGATCTGAGTCATAAGAACAAAGCAAGCTATTCTGCTATAAACAGACTGCTGCAAGGTAGGCACAAGAAGAGGAGGGAAATGCTACAAGGAAAATCGACTGCTTGAGAACTGCCTGAGGCCACTCCTAATTACCAGGAAGTAAAGAATATATTTTCGCAGAAGAAAAAAGTAATAATGTACTCCACAGTTCTAATTTTGGGGCAACTATGACTTTTGCACTTGCTTTATGCGTGTGTGCCACCTTTAGTCAAGAGCTTGGAAAGAGTAAAAAGAACTAAAGTTATTGAATTGTCAATTATTTACTACCACTGTCCTAAACTGCATGCATTTTAAGGAATTCATCATTGGGAAACTGTTTTGCTCTGGGGCTTGCGAAGTATCAATTTAAGGGATTAGAAGTAAGACCACTTTTTAAAAAGGAGTTCTAAATGGAGAGCATAACGAGGAAGACCTGAGGTAGAAACAGCTTCATGAAAAGCATGCCAAGTTTCTGTAGCACTGCCACACACAGTATCCACATTCCGAGGTTTCCCGCTGGATGAACAGCTGTTTACTTACCCAGGTCAGCATATCAGAATGGTATATATAAAGGAAGCTAGCCACATTGAATAAACTATTATCTCTTTTAACTCCATCAACAGAGTCTCTAGATAGATAGACAGGTAGACAGATAAGCATAGATATCACTATAAACATGTTTTTTCATAGGTTTGCCAATTTAAAGTTGTCCTTTTGGAAAATCACGGCAGATGACAGGCTCTGTCTTGCAGAACCTTTTCAGAACTCCCCTCACAGACAGCAATGACATTCTGGGCACTTCCTGTTGCTATTCTTTCCTCCAAGGTGTGTGGGTTAGAAACACTTTTAGCACTAGGCCAATAACTGTCAGACTCCCAGGAGCCTGTCACTGGCCCTAGACTACCCCAACATCTTCACTGCAGACAATCAGGAAAAATAAGGACAGGACAGGACCAGGGAACAGGTCTCCTCTAGGAAGGACAAGAATAGACAGAAGGCAGCAACTATATTTGGCAAGGTGACTCAACCAAATGAAAGGGAAGATAGATTCCATTCCCTTTTACTTTTTCACTTCCAACTCATTGAAACCAGAGTGGGGAAGTGAAAATGAAAGACACCTAGCCTTTGAATCTTTCCAAAAATAGGATGATGTGATAGTAGGTGATGTAAAAAAATTTCATCCCTCAGAACTCTGGTGACCTGGGTTCTGGTTCCCACCATGTTGCCTTCAGGGAGTCAATTTGTTTCTAGATCCAAAGTCCTTCACATACAGACCTAAGGGATTGAACAGGAATAATCTCTGCAGTCTATTTCATGCCCCACCTCCCCAAGTCAACAGCCAAACACACTTATAAGAAAACTAAGTTCACAATGAATTAAAAACAAAACAAACAAACAAAAAAAAACCCTGAAGATTTCAGAATCCATGGAAAGAAATGCACTTTATAGGTTCAAATTTCTTCAGATTACAACTAGTCACATGCTCTGGAACTGCAATTAGTGTTCCAGAAATTTCCTTCACCTAATCCTAAATCATTATATTTCCATTAAAGGACATTAAGCTTTTGGCTATTGTACTTGAGACATTATGCCACAGTAAAAAAATTGCCCAAGGCACCTTTGAGTTTTCATGACTCTAATGATGTCAATGGGATGGGATTTAGCTCAGTTGGTAGAGCACTGCTATTCAGTCTCTGAGGTCCTGAGTTTGATTCCTAGCACTGCAAAAATGGGAGAAGGACATGACAATCCACTCCAGAGGCAATCCCAAAACAATCAGCCATTGAAAATCCTATAAGGGTCAACTGTGAGTCAGACATAATTCGACGGCACCTGACAAAAACAACAACAAAAAGCTCCACATAAAATGTCAGAACAAGACCAAGTGCTGGTTGTCCGTGGACATCAACTTCTCATATGCAAGTTCAAACTGAAACTGAAGAAAATAAGAACAAGTGTGTGAGAGCCAAGGTATGACCTTGAATGTATCCCACCTGAGTTCAGAGATCACCTTAAGAAAGATTTAATGCTTTAGACACAAATGATAGAAGACCAGATGACTTGTGGCAGGACATCAAAGATACCATTCATGAAGAAAGCAAAGGTAATTAAAAAGAATGGAGAAAAATAAAAAATCAAATTTTGTGTCAAAAGAGACTCTGGAAATTGCCCTTGAAAGTCTAGTAGCTTAAGTAAAAGGAAGACATGATGTAGTTAAGGAACTAAACAGAAGATTTCAAAAGGCAGCTTGAGAAGACAAAAACACATATTATAATGACATGTGCAAAGAGCTGGAGACAGAAAACCAAAAGGGAAGACATTCTCTGTGTTTCTCAAGCTTAAGGAAGTGAAGAAAAAATTCAAGCCTCATGTGGCAATAGTGAAAGATTCTACAGGGAAAATGTTAAATGATGCAGGACACATCAAAAGAAGGTGGAAGAAATACATAGAGTCACTATACAAAAAAGAATTGGTAGATGACCAACCATTTCAAGAGGTTACATATGAAAAGGAACCAATGGCATTGAAGGATGAAGGGGAAGCTGCCTTGAATGAATTGGTGAAACACAAGCCTCCAGAAATTGATGGAATACCCATAGAGATGCTTCAACATACAGATGTAACACTGGAGGAGCTAACATGTTTATGCCAAAAGATTTGGAAAACAGCTACCTGGCCAACTGCCTGGAAGAGATCCATATTTGTGCCTATTCCGAAAAAAGGGATCCAATTAAATGTGGAAAGTATTAAACACTATCATTAATATCACACACAAGCAAAATTTTACTAAAGATCTTTCATAAGCCACTGCAGCAGTATATAGATTGGGAACTGCCAGAAAATCAAGCTAGATTCAGAAGAGGGTGGGGAACCAGGGACATCATTGCTGATGTCAGGTGGACATTAGCCAAAAGTAGAGAATATCAGAAAGATGTCTATCTATGTTTTCTTGACTCTGCAAAGGCATTTGACTCTGTGAATCATAACATATTATGGATTACATTTTGAAAACTGGAAATACCAGAGCACCTAATTATACTCATGAGGAATCTATTATACATGAGCAAGGAAGCCATTGTTTGAATAGAACAAGGAAATACTGCCGGGCTTAAAGTCAAGAAAGGTGTGTGTCAGAGCTGTATACTTTCATCATATCTCTTCAATTTATATGCTGAGCAAATAATCCAAGAAGTTGGACATTATGAGGAAGAATGCAGCATCAGGATTGGAGGAAGATTCATTAACAGCCTGTGTTATGCAGATGACACAACTCTCCTTGGTGACAGTGAAGAGGATCTAAAACATTTACTGATGAAGATCAAAGAACATAGCCTTCAGTATGGATTGTGACTAAATATCAACAAAACAAAATCCTTACAACTAGATCAGTATGCAACTTCACAATAAATGGAGAAAAGATTGAGGTTTTCCGAGATTTTGCTTTCCTTGGCTGTATAATCAACACCCGTGGAAGCAGCAGTGAAGAAATCAAAAGACGCATTGCTCTAGGAAAAGCTGTGGCAAAAGATCTCTTTAGCGTATTGAAAAGCAAAGATGTCACATTGAAGACGAAGGTGCGTCTGACTCATGCCATGGTATTTTCAGTGGCATCATATGGTTGTGAAAGCTGGACATTGAACATGGGAGACAGAAGAATTGATGCTTTTGAGTTATGGTGCTGGAGACAATTATTAAATATACCATGGACTGCCAAAAGAACCAACAGATCTATCCTAGAAGAAGTACAACCAGAGTGCTCCTTGGAAGCAAGGATGGCTAGATTGCATCTTACATATTTTGGACATGTAGTCAGGAAGGACCAATCCCTGAGAAGGACATCATATTTTGGAGAGTGACACGTCAATGAAGAAAAGGAAAACCCTCTACCAGATGGATTGACACAGTATTTGCACAAATGTGCTTAAACATAAATAAGATTGTGTGCCCGGCACAGAATCAGGGAGTGTTTTGTTCAGCTGTACATAGGGTCACTATGAGTCAGATTCAACTTTACAGCACCTAACAACAACAATGATGCCAGTGCACAAGATGGACTATTTCCTTCAGAAAATAAAGAGTCCTCCAGGGTGAAGGAACAGATGGTGGGACGATTTTTACTTATGGCTCAGGTTCCATAGACATGACACCTTACATAATTTATATGATGTGATCACACACAGACCTCATCTGTGGGAACAGACTGAAGTGAAACCAAATATGTCCCAATCTGTATACTAGTCACTGTCCAATAGCAGGGATGTGGCGCAGAGTCCACTAGGCCAGCCAGAGTTGGAGGCTCACACCACTTAAGCACTGAGCAGATGCTCAGTCCTGGTTAAAATGCCTAGTTCCTCCCCACCCCTCACTGAGAGCTCACTAAATGTAGGCTGACTGGCTGACTCAATTAGACAACTGCTGGTGTGAGGGTCCAAAGACAAAACAAGGCAGCAATCAGCTCCAGCCTTTTCTGCTGAAACAATCCAGTAAAATAGGCTATTTCAACAAACTAAGTAATATCTAAAAGCATTGCTGCAGTGTGAATATACCTCCCTTTACTAAGTGGAGCTAGGAGAATAGGAACAAAGTGAGAAATGGTAATACTATTATTCCCAACTGAAGACTTCAAATCAACTCAAAAAAGGGGTTATTTTGTGCTATAGAGTTTGAGACTTTGTAGTTTCATTATTCATAAAAATCATACCACAGTAAAAAATGTTCCTCATGAAAGTAATTGATTATTTATCCAAATAAATAGCCACTCGTAGGAGACCAATAAAACCAGTGTATATTTGAAGGCAATTTCTTTATGTATTTCTACAAACTAGTGTGTGTGTGTGTGTGTGTGTGTGTGTGTGTGTGTGTGTGTGTGTGTGTGGTGCTGGAGGATTGAATCCAGGGCCTTGCACATGCTAGACAAGTGCTCTACCACTAAGCAGTCCCACCCCCCAGTCCCCTTTTTACTTTTTAATTTTGAGATAGGGTTCACTAAGTGGCATAGGCTGCCTTCAGTTTCAAACTTATGATCCTCCTGCCTCAATCTCCCAAGTCGCTTGGATTTCAAGGTTGTACCACAGCGTCCAACTCAAACTATTTTTCAGAGCTTTATAAAAACACTGTCTCTAACCCAGGCTGGGTAATTCTAATTATTCATTCTATAGACCAAAGCCCTGAGGTCCAGTCAAAGGAGTATATCATCATGCATAAGGAATGAAACCACTGATTCCTGACAACCAGTATCAGGATTTAGGTCTTTTTCCATTAAAAATCATTTATTTGCCTCATGGACCCTTACCTGTGAGTGTGGAAGCAACGCCAGATCCAGTGACAAAGCAGCTTTCACACTGCTGAACTGTCCTAGTCAAAAGGTGGGCAAGAGAAGGTGAAAAGCCAAAAATTTTACCATCAGGAAGCTGCACTTCACACCCAGCAAGAAGCAATGGGGACAACATAGGTCTATATCACATGCTTGGACAATAAAAGACATCTTCCCTCCTGTACTAAAGGGATAATCATGACTCTTTGACATTACTGTAAGGAAATAAGAGAATGCATATTATTAACCAGTTTATCTGGCACAGGAGGTGCTCCATGTATGGCGTTACTTTAATTATGTCTGCTGCCTGCAGCCACCAAGTCTCTCAAAGCCACAAAAAAGTTCAATCCAAACCAGGAGACCCTAATATTCCCACTGGGTGCCATGGCAGAGGTTAGAAAAAGCTTCTCCCACTCATTTGCTCACAGGCCAGACAAAATGGTCTCACATCTAACAAGTACATTGAAACTGGCTCTTCCAGCACTTCTTTTTGATGGCTGGAAGTGTAGTCATACATACAGACATACACACATTAGTACCTACCCACATACATACAGACCACTTGTACACCTTCTATGTAGCAAAGTACACCATAAAGAAAGTAATTAATAGGAAAAGTGAGATTGGTTCCTCATCTCTTTTTATATTTTAAATTATAGGGAAGGAGATAGCTAATTAGTTCTGACTTTGCTTCAAAAGGTACTCCAAGTAAACATAGTACAAACCTACCAAGGTAAGCATAAATCTTTATTTATTTGTTTATTTACTTATTATTTATTTTGCTATATTTAGTACTAGATCTTAGAGGGCCTCTGTAGAAGGCAATGGTTTGGGACTTGGGCTCTATAATTGGATGAGTTTAAACCTTTGCTCTACTACTAATTTGCTATGTAATCTCAGGCCAGGTGCTTAACCTCCCTGTGCTTCGCTGTCCTCATCTACAAAATCAAAGTACTACCAGCATTAATGTCCTAATAATCCATGTGAGGCAAAAAAATATAAAAGTCCATGCAAAGTGTTTGGAATAGTGCCCACCTGTTAGGAAAAAGTAGCAAATATGAGCAATTATGCTTAGCTATTACTAAGTGAAATCTCACAGGTCTTGAGATTAATGTGAGAAGACAGTATGGGCAAGTAAACCTTGTGAGAGTATGAGATGTACTTTATAATAAAGTTTCACAAAAACTCCTTGATACTTATGTCACACACTGCTAGCCCAGCAGAGACAATATCATAGTACCATGTTGGCATCTGATACAGGAGGTGCAACAATGTGTGATGACATTCTGTTCCCATCTCTGGACTTAGGATCTTGACTATTTCTATGCTGGAAAAAATTAACAATTTCACCTTGCTTTGGAAAAGATTTTTATAAGTCCATTAACTCATTTCAGTGTCCCATGTGGTTCTCATATGAATGGTTCCTTAATACCAAAATGTCTTGAAAAAGACTCGTACTCATTCTATTACATAGATTCCACTCCATTGATGATCTTATTCTATAAATAAAACCTTTTTCTGTTTGGGGCATTTCATTGCCTGAACAGTTCAAATCCCATCCAGATCCCAGAAGCCTTGAGTCCCTTCTAGTTAAAACACAATTATTTTTTACCTTAAATTGTTCTAGCCTAAAATGGCATCTTGAAAAAAATCAATGTTTACCTTATCTATCTCTTCATCTTTTTTCAATAATGTCACTAAAACTATGGCTCAAAATTATATATCTATATAGTGCCCATTATGTGATAAAAATTGACTGCATCACTTTGCATAATTCACTTTAATTCTCACAGTATATGGGGTAGTAATAATTGTTGTTGGTGGTGGTGGTGGTAGGTGCCATCAAGTTGTGTCTGACTCATAGCGACCCTCATAGGGTTTTCAATGGCTCACTGTTTCAGGTTGCCTTGGGAGTGGATTGCTAGGCCCTTCTCCCACAGTAATGATTAGTGACCTTGTTATTTTTGTTGTTAGGTGCCATCAAGTCATGTCTGGCTCATAATGACCCTCATAGGGTTTTCAATGGCTGACTGTTTCGAGATTGCTTTGGAAGTGGATTGTCACATTCTTCTATTTCTGTGGCACTGGGGATCAAGCCTGGGTCTTCAGACAGTGCAGAGCAGCTCTCTACCAACTGAACTACACCCCAGCCCAATAACCTTTTCATAGGTGATAAAAATGAGACGGAACTTGAATCAATTGCCCAGAAAGATGCAGCTGAAAACTGCCCATACCACTAGCTAAACTCTAGTTCTTCCCCTCCATTCTATGTCCCTTCTTCCCTTCCTGTCTTCCACCATTAACCTGTCTATCAATCCATCTGTCCATTCCCCACCCATTCATCTCTCCATTTATCTGCCTTTCCATCCCACCATCAAGCTGTCAACCAAACAGGATATAGAAGAAGGAATTAAAGCATATATTTAGAAAGAAATGTGGAAATTAACTATTCAAATGTACAAATTGGGTTTGATGGCTATAAAGCACTCACTTGTAATAGGCTTAGCATAGCATGAATTATTTTTTAAAAATACCTTAAATGAGCATCAATTTGTAAAAGTATAAAGACTAGCTCTATTCAGAGAACTCAGAAGATTTGAAGTAACACATAATCTTGCTGTACAGAGCCAGGTTACTAATGATATGAACATTATATTTAAAAGGAAAGACATAATCAACAATTGTTCCTTTTCTTTCTGTAGGAAGAAAGCTAGGGAGGAGTAAGTCTAAACTATCTTTCCTTCCTTAATGAAACTGCTATTGATTTTTCATCCTAGTGAATCACTGCCTTGAAGCAATTTCTTTTAGCTGTAGGTTCTCACATTTAATTTGGATGTATGCTTAAGGGAGAATTTATCAATAAAATCTCCAGAGAAACGCCAAAAGATTTTTATTAGAAAGAAACAGTTAAAGCAATTTTATCAGTTTTGTTAAGCACAAATATGATCAAAGAATTATTAATGAATGGTATTTAAAAGGCAATTTCAATGTGAATATGGGTCATATCAACATAAGCATCACTCCAAATGCTCTCAGTGGGTAAAACCATTAAAGACATCCAAGAGCAAAACATGAATTTTCCTGCCCTTAGAAAAAAAGGCAATATATGCCTTGGCCAAAAGCCAGCCTTACAGTTGACTGTGCTGATCAACATTAGTATCCTCCCAAATTCTTTTAGTATGATCTTCATTATGTACTAGTTACTGAACAAAGCGTGATGATCTGTGTGCTGTATCACTTGGTGTTCATAACTATTCTATTAGTCAAGTGCCTTAAAGGCAGATGTTGTACATATCCAACACAGGCTTAAAGAATTTAAGAAAATTTCCCCAAATCATATAATCACTATATGGGAGAGTCGGCATTAAAACTTGTGATTGTGTATTTCCAGAATCCATATCCATAACTCTGAACTGTTAATGCATGCAAAGCACTTTGATTCCCATACACACACACACCATATATATATATATATATATATATATATATATATATATATATATGTATATATACATATATATATATATACCTTTTGAATAAATATTTTTAAGACTTTCATTAAGGCCTCAGGACCATACATTTTAAACTAATTGAGCTATGTCTATACAAAATAACCACAAAACTCATGTGCATGCAGAAAACAGGACACTTTGAGAATAAGAAGATATTCCACAGGTTCAACTTATTTCCTTTAGATTCTTCATGATATGTTAATATCACCAAATTCTACATGAGAGTGACTAAGTCCCTCTCAGAACACAGCCCCCCTCCCCTAAAAGTGTGCCACATTCCAGAATGATATCACCATGGGCAGGACTAGTTCCAGGACCATCTAAACACGGACCCTTCTCAGTTTCCCTCTGAACTCTGGATGTTTTCTAGGCTCCTTTCTTGTTCTGTCCCTCTTACTCAACAGTGTGATCAGTCTATGCTTCAGTCCAGCTATTTCTAGTTTAAGTTGCTTTTTCCTTCTTGGCAAGTTTCTCCATAGGCATCACCAGACACACTATAGGCTTTGTCTCCACGGAACCCCTTCAGAAACCTGAAATCCAGACCATGCTCTGCAAATGGCTCAAACCAGGGGACACCTCTCCACAGGCTCCAGAGGGGCCCTGCAGTCAACACACTACTAGGAACACGACACTTTTCTATTCTCCAACCCAATTCCTGTGCTGTTCTACTCTCAGAGTTCTCAACAAGCAGTCTCTTTACTCTAGAAACCCATGTTCATCCTCAAAGAGGTAGGGTAGAAAACTGAAGGTAATGATGACAAAAATAGGAACAAAATAATCAATAACAACAGAATACAACAGAAGTAATTTAGCCATATCGTAAGAACTGAAGCATCATGTGGATTTTACTGAGACAGTCTTTGGACATATTATTTGAGACATGTTCACACTGCTGTCCACTTTTTTCCCTTGATTTCCAAAACCATTTTCAGCTGTGTTTTAGAAACACCTCACTAAGTATTCCAGGCTAGAATTTAGCTCAGTTGGTAAAATGCCACACTGCAATCTCTGAGACCCTAGGTTCTATCCCCAGCCCCATAAAAATGGGAGGACATGGCAATCCACTCCCCAACAATCAGCCACTGAAAACCCTCTGAGGGTCACCCTGAGTCACACCCAACTCAAGCGCACCTAATAACAAGTATTCTAGGTTTCTCAGATAGATAGATGCTCAAACTGGATTTCCCAAAGTTATCTGTGTATTTCATGATGCATTTCTTCTTCTGTTCACTATACATGTGTTGGGCTCAAAACTAAGCAAGACTTACTAATTACTCAAAACTTTGAGGGAACAGGGGTATAAACATGAATGAGATCAGGTCTTGCCCTGCAAAGGTTTCTTTCCAAAGGGCAACAACTGTGGAGCACCTGCCATCATCACTGATGGAAAAAGCGAAGGAGGTTCTCTCACTGTCTCTCCCCTGTCCCTTTCCCCACCTCACTTCTTACCCCGCACCCCTCACTTCCCCAATCCCTCCTCCATCTAACCATATTTCAGGCACCTGGAATGCCACATCTCACTTCAGTGCCTGCCTCAGTTGCCATGAGCTGAAAGTAGCAATTCCTGTACATTTTCTAAGGTAGGCTTACTTTTAATTAAAATTCCCGGCCTTCCCATAAGTTTACTTGTTAAGTGATGTGCTATTTTCATCTATTCAGAAAATACAATCCTCAGTGTCCATGCCTCAAAATGCTCTACTTCTTCTCCATATAGAAAATTCAATTTCACTCAGTGTTTACAGCTGATTGTTAATGTAGTTCATCTAATTAAGTAATAAAGAAGGGATGTCACTCATTCAAAACTATACTCCTCTCCTTTGTCCATTCAATAGCATGTATTGCAGGCACACCTGTGCCAGCTCTATCTGAGATGGATGATGGACAAACATAAGGCTCATGGGAAGGCTCTTTCCTCCAAAGGAGACTCTGAGGTACATGATAGACTCTGGTCACATGGAATCCCACCTGGAGACTTGGGGTCCTCATTTTTATGGCAATTGTTTGGAGCATAAGTCTATTCCCAACAATATTCCAGTTCAAATCCAAGTTCTGCTCCTTACTTCACTATGTAACTCAGTTTCCTCAGGTGTGACAAAGGGACAAAAAACTCAATTCAATGAATAAAATATGTAAAATCAATAAGAGACTTAGGAACTAGTCAATCACTATATTACTGTTGCTACTATAATTTTTATCACACATTATCAGATTTTTGTGAGATTTGGAGTATCTATTATTAATGTGCATGGTACAATATCTTACACAGTTCTGGAGATTTTAAAATGAGCACTAGATGGTAAATTCTGGCTGCCATAGTCAACTTTCCTATACACACACATGCACACACACACAAACAAACACATGCACACACACACACACACACACACACACACACACACACTGAAACTATTAAGAAATATGAAGCATTTTAAATCAAAGCTGTCAAATACATTCCCTAAAAATATTAAATGAGAAGTGAATCACTCAATTTTGAGAACTTTGCAATACTAAACTTTCAGTAAAATTATAAAAACTTCAAATGAATGTTTTTTTTATCCATTATAGCTGCTCCTGTCAAATTTCCTTTACTATTAGTGTCATCACTGTCACCTAAAATACTACACCCAAGGAGACACCCTACTGCTTAATGTCAGTGACATTTATTCTTCACCTTGAGAAGGAAAAACAAAAGCAGAGGGGAAAAAAACAGAAGGTAAAGCTAAATTGAAATCTTTCAGTGCTGCAAAACTAATAATAATAATAAATCAAAATTTTTGTCAATCAGTGATATATAGCAGTTGCCTTCTGAAAAGAAGTAAGAAAAATAATATTAGTTTCTGATGCTATGATAATTACCTCAGCTTCTCTTAAGCAAAATAAAATCATCTGTAGGGGAGTTAAAATAAATTGCTAAAACAGTTAATGGAATTAAATTGATGATTACTCCTAGGTAAAAATGATTAAGGTATAGTCATTATAAATCAATTATTTCATGTTTTTATTTATAATTTTATCATTTTCTTGCTCTGTTTTATATTTTGTCTCTTAGTTATCAAATTTCTTTGATATATTATAAATGGGCTGAAATGCACCCATGTGTACAAGTATTAAACTAAAAAGCTTAAATTTTCACTTAAAATTTTTAAAAAATACATTTGATACTATTGTAGCTAATCCAGGAAATAAACATTGATGACTGCTTCCTTCGGTGCAATATTCCTTTTTTTTTTTTGGTACATTCTTAATAAAAATATATTGAAATAGTTATAATGTCACAATTCTTATTGAGAAAACTTCTGTAAAAAATTATACTTTGAAATGTAAGGCAACTATAAATACCTGACAGACTTGAAAGTGCCAACAATAGTTTGCTCAGTTTGTTACACTCTACAAAGTCAAACAATAATTTTCATACCATTTGATTTTTATTTTAAAACTAAATTCATAATGCTACAGATTTGTTTTTTAAAGATTTTATAGGGAAACTAAAAGGATCATTTAAAAGAAAGATGGCTATCATTTGTCATAATTCTTCCTCTCTTCTATGTATAGTGTCATTTTTCATCGATTTATTTTCAAAATAGGAAACAAGAGAACTCTGCAATAGTACCACTAGAACTTCCAAGTCAAATATATGATTATATTGAATTATGATTTTGATGTGTTCTTGCTTTTCTGTTAGCATAATCAACAAATGAAAATATCCAAAAATACATCCCCCAAATCTCAAGTTTCTTCTTTGTGATCTCCCCCTTCTCCCTCATAAATCCTTTTCTTTTTTCACTAAGGAAGTCTTGCAAGTACTAAAGAGCAACATAAAAAAATCAGCGTGTGCACTTCTTCTTTCCCATCCTCATTCCTCTCTCTACAGATTGACAGGTAGGTAGGTAGATTGACAGATATAAACATACACACACATAGATATGTGTGCATAACACACACCTAGTCTTTTTCTTTCTAACCAATATTCAGAATGCACTCTGAAAGAAGAGGTGTTTTAAAGCTAGAAAGCTCTCATAAAAGATATATGCCTGCAGCTGAATAATAAGAGTTCACTCCAAACACAGATTCCTTTGAAAATTCACTCCAATCAAGCAAAATAGGATAAAAGAGGGATTACAGACTTTTCTAAAGCCTCTATTATGAAGTGGAGAGAACATGAGAAGAAGGATCACAGGCAGCAAGAAGAAAATCTGTGGGGCTGGGGAGAACAGGCTGATGTGCAGACTGTGGAGACTGTGTCCTTCCATCACTGAATGAGAACCAGCCTGTGCTCACAGGGCTTCCAGGAGAATGGCACAGGTTGATTATGCTGTTAGCTTTGAGTGTCCCCCACTGGGTATTCAAGATTGAGAGCAGCATGTGTATACTCCCCATTATAAGAGTCTCTAACACTAGCCCCACCTGACTTCTTCCATTTACCTGTCCCTGGGGTTCTGTCTTTGTATGAGGCCACATGCTCCCTCAATTTCAGATCATCCATAATGATCATTTGTTTTAATGCCTAATCTCACTTGTCTCAAATTGTTGGTTATTACTGGTGTATTTGCCTACAACCACACATGACACACCATGCCCTATATACCATATTGTATTAGATACCAGAATATTCTATAAAAGTTTAATGAAGAGATACGGTACTCTCCAGATTAGAAAGGATAACTATAAAGTTGGCTACTAATTTAGGACCAATGAGGTGGTCTTTGTAATAAGTAAGCAGTATAACTCGTGCAAGGGCTGGGGATTGGTTCAGTTGGTAGAGTGCTGCTCTGCGCTCTTGGAGGCCCTGGGTTCGATCCCAAGCACCACAAAAATGGCAGAAGGATGTGGCAGCTCACTCTCGAAAAAATCAGCTGTTGAAAACCCTATGAATAGCAGAGAAGCACTGCCACAGTGCCAGGCATGGCTCAGTGTCAGGGAGTATTTTGTTCTGTTGTATATAGGGTCACTATGAGTTGGACCTATGGCACCTAACAACAACAATAATTCATGCAAAGCACTTAGCATAGCACTTGGTTTATATAACAATTATAGATCCTTCCACTGTCTAAACAAATTTCTCATTTAATATTTGTGTTTTTATAATGCTTTTGATATATTGCTGTTTGCTACTCTTTCTGTAATTGTCTTTCTGTACTGTCTCAGCAGATGATAAACACCCCAAGAGTGAGGAAGAGGGGAATTGTGAAAGCCTAGAACATGTTACGTACCATCCCTCAAAAATATCTGACACCCTACTGGAGGAATGAAGGTAGAATTAAGATTTGTAAGATTTTACTACTATAGTAAGTAGAATGATAATGAGAGTGATCAACAAACTATTGGGATTCTGACTTCACACACACCAATGATTTCTTGCATTGTTTTAGGCAACCCATACACAGACACCCACTGAGTTCACAGGGTTCCAGGGAAGATTACACTAGCCAGTAAATGTAAAGATGAAGACCAAAGATTTAGTAAATAAGAGTCACTTCCTTTCCCGTGGATTCACTTTCCTGAATTGAAAACTGGAGGCTGTAGCAATTTCAGCGTCATATGAGCCTGAGGAATTCTTAGACCAAATGACACTGCACTTCTCAGATGGAGAAAAACCAGGAGGAAAAAAATCACATCAAATGAAACATTGCTAGAAGCAAAGAATTTTTCCCTTTCATCTTCCTGTATAATCTATTTCTTCCAAAATTATCTCCCAGGGACACCCTAGGGCTAATCATTAAAGGTCTCTGGGGTCTACAGATCACTTATTGCTTCTTTCCAGATGGGAGGTACCATCACCGTCTCAGTACCAGCTGTTCTACCCTTGAGTATCCTACCAGGTTAGAGTTGGCTCCCGACAGGGGCAGGAAGCCTTGGCCAGGCCCCAAGCACCTCGGCTCCAGGCCTACAAGGCATGGGTTTCTCCTCATCGACTCTGAGCCCTTCACAGGTCTGTAGACACCAGAGTGGGAGCAGGCACCCTTCAGAGCCTCCATCACAGGACCCTGTCCCCACAGAGCCAGTCCTGGAAGGACTGCTGGCTGGGAATCTTCCAGAAACTGGGATGGTCAGGAGCACCCATGTCTACATGCTGCTGCCGCCACACTGAGCATAGCCACTGCCTCCCCACTGCACCTGCCTCCCCCTCAACGATCACCATGGCTCATTCACTCAGACAGCTTCCCCACAGCCCAGACTGGCCCCAGGTTTCACCTGCCCCCACCAAGATGCCCCCAGTGTATGCCACAGGTCAGTGATGCCAATTCCACCCACTCTACCTATGCTGGGGTTGTCTGATGCTCTCGCCCCACACCAAACGGTATTGAATTAAGGGATGAAAAAATGTGTTTTCTCATTCATACAATGCCTACTCTTACCCTCCCTGCTCCTACGGAGCATTTGGGGACACATCTGGCATATTAGGCTTGGGTATTAGCTTTAAAGCTTCCATAAATCACGCCTCTGGCTCTGCTCAGAGATAACCCTTCCCATGCAGAGAGACTTCCCTGGGTCCTGAGAAAACCTTTAAAAGGTCCTATTCTTTCTGCTGCCCATTCTGAGTCAGACAAAGGGGGCAGAGGGCTTGATATGAAGTGGTAGCCATGGACACCATGCTGGAAACCCAAAGGAAGCCTCACACCTTCTGTATATCTAGTGGGTAAAGTGTTCTCTTAGCACACATGCTCCTTTGCCCTGCAAGCACCAGACTCCTCTCTGGTCCTGCGACAGGAGCTGCAGGCTAGGCTCCCTCCAATCATTAATGCTTGGAGTCTGCTGGCAGGTGCTGGCACTTCATGGGCCTCTGCCACCCAGGATGGAAGGGTGGATGGAGTGGGGTCAAAGACTCTTCCTCTCCAAGCTCCAGCATCATTTACATACATGAGCAAACTGTACTTTTAAATGCTTCATTCTTTTTCATAAAAATATAATATTCTGAAAATAAGCAAGCAAACCATAACCAAAACAAAACAAAATAAAAAGAAATTACCTCCTCATGTCAAGGAAAAACTGCCTTCAAAACTATGTATCTCTACATAACCGTCTTTTGGCTCATTTTCACACCAGATTCTTTATCACCTTCTTTCTACCAGCCAAAAATGTGGTTTTCTTATGCCACTAGTGCAATACTAGCAACAATTCTATCACCTATGGAACATTTGATATATGCCAGGCACTGTGATAAGTGCTTTTTAACACATTATCTGTTTTATACTTTAAAAAAGCACCTTCTGGGGTGGATATCAATAACCTTATTTTACATAATATGGAAAGGCCTGGAATAAATGCTATATTAATACTTACCAAGAGAATAAAGGAAGGAATATAGAGATAAGTAGATTATCAATAGCCCAAGATTCACACACTAGTAAAAACAGAGCTGGAAACAAGCCTGTTCTATCCAACTTCAAAATGCCTCTATGCTGGACTAAGGTATTGTTACCTGTTATTGGCACTGATTTTAAGTTGGCATTCCCTCCCATGTAAATATAGCAGAAGGGCTCTCACTTCTCACCACGTGCCTGAGCTACTCATGCTCATCCAGTCTCTTTGGTTTTTCTCCTTTGTCCAGTGATGGCTCAGGAATCCCAGTAAGTCATTTTGAACATCTCTGCTTTATTTTCTCATTCATCTTTTCTCCTAACTGAGGCTACTCATCTGATTCTTGATTTAGATCCCATTTTTATTGAATTAATACAACGTTCAGAAGTAGAATGTGTATCACAAGGTCTGACATCTACTCCTTCACACCAGGCTCCCCCATCCATCATTAATCCATGTGGAAGAAGGTGATCGACACCTAACACAGGAAGGAGAGGACTCAGAGGACCCATGTCCCACTTCTGTCTCTGCCACTCCAACCTGTCTTCTTGGTCCCCATTTTGCTCACCTGTTAATGACAGACCAGCTCTATTTATCTCAAGGGTTTTTTTTCTCCTTGCAGTACTTGGGGGTTGAACCCAGGGCCTCACATGTATTTGCAAGTACTCTACCACTGAGCTGCATCCCTAACCCCCCTTTTTAAATTATTTTGAGTCAGAGTCTCACTAAGTCACACAGGTTGCCTCTGGTCTCAAACTCATGATCCTCCTGACTCTATCTTGAGTCATTGGGATTATTGGTGTGCACAGTTTCAATGTCTCTTCTAAATTGCAAATTCTATGATAACATTGGCTTATATATGTTTCAGGATGCTCTAAATAATTATAATAATCTTTGGAACTATTAAAAATCAATTGTGAGTATTGACACCAGTGTCAATTTAAAATAAAACATGGTCCCTTACCATCCAATAAACTCAGTATACCCTGCATTTGTCCTTTCCTTCATTGTCTAAGCTTTAGACTTGTTAATGGTCCCAGAGCCTCCATTATGTGACTTGAGTGTAGTCAATCCAGAATAAGTGCCACCATTAAATTCAATCTTTTGACATTTAGCATTGAAGACCTACAAGAAGATGCATTACTTTTAGGCCATCATAGGGGTATCAAGTCTCAGCAACATTTATTCTACATCTGCTCACTAATTCATTCTGAACACTGTTTCAACATACCTTCAAATCTGATTTTGGGCCTTGGGTTTCATAATAATTAAATCATTCTCCTCTGAAACCTGGCTCACCTATTTCAAAATCAATCAAGGGCAAATAAATCAGAGAATCTAAAAAAGGTGAATAAGGAATGGTACAGCCTAACTGTTAATGCATCATTGGCTTTAATACTAAGTACAAAATGCTTCTCAAAACAAGCTTTCTAAAAAGTATCCTTGATTTGTAAAAGTCCTACTGAGAACACAGAGTTCCTTTCTTGAGTGTTATAAATACAACCGTCTGGGGGAATCTCTCCTTGGCAAAGTTTACTCTAATGGAAATGTCTTCAAAATATCAAAAGGACTTAAAGTGTGAAAGTTACTTCCCCAATAATTTTTTTAAAAAACAGAACCTAAGCAGTGAGGAGTGTTTAAATATCCATAAAACTCTTCTCAGCCTTCCTCTTTCCCACAGTTTCATTATCATGCTTTAGTGACCTGATTATCTACATAAGAATCTAATGATTAGAAAGCACATGGGCTTTCCTAAAATAACATTTGATAGATTTAAATAAAAATTAGAAACACTGTGGAAAGAATATATCCTTAAAACATCAAATACCTTTCCTCAATACAACTTAGAAATTCTTTTTAGTGCTCTTTCAGAATGGTGTTCATGGGCCACAATCAGGTCATTAAATGCAGCTCTCCACCTTTGAAACAGAACTAGATCTTGCTCTGCATTGTAACTCACAGCACAGTGCTGACATATCAGTGCTCAAGAACTATTTGCTGCATGAATAAAATCTTAAGGCTCAAGGATAAAGGCAGGAAAAAGAACCTTATGACTTTCAAATATAAACTTCTCCCTTTATTAAAATAGTCAGAAAAATCTAAGGAATGAAAACATTTTCCTGATTTATAGATCCACTGTGTAAAAGACTACAATGATAGTTTTCTAAGTATCATGAATTCATATAATCTTCTCATCTAACACCTTACAACAGAAATTTGTATATAAAAGATACTTTCTGAATGAAGAGTACATGCCTTTGTTTATTCAGGAATACATACTCATTCTACTCAGACTCAGAAGCAAAAATCACTAAGTTCAAGATCCATGCTAAAATCATAGCAGTTCATCTTTATCTTTCTTCCATGAAATTTGAGACTATCATTTCTATGGCTATTTAAGTTTTCCTCTGAAAAAGTAAGTCTTAAATTACATTAAAAATTGCCATAAAACATTTATCTTAGGTACTGCATAATCCGTAAGATGAAAGGGAGTAGTATACAAGAAGATATGTTTATGATAAAAAAGTGTCCCTTAGAAATATCAAGTACAAAATAAATGTAAGCTGATACAGTACTAGATATAGAAGACAGATCCCCTTTTTTGTCTTTTAAAAAATGTAACAAATGGTTTTCTCTATAGTCACACAACTATAATACTGAAAATGTTTTCCAAAATATAGGGAGGTTTGGTTGTGGGGTACACTATATTCTGTGAGAGAGAGAGAGAGAGAGAGAGAGAGAGAGTGTGTGTGTGTGTGTGTGTTGTGTTTAAGTTAAGCCACAGTTTACAGCCAACCTTGATCTTCTTGACCCGTAACAACAGATGACTTCAAGACATTCCTGATGTTAAAGAGCCAAAAGAATCTTTGTGTTGTTAATAGGTGCCATTGAGTAGGCGCCTGACTCATAGTGACCCTAGGTACAACAGGTAAAACAGTGTTGTTACTGCATCTCTGCTATTCATAGAGTTTTCAGTGGCAGATTGTTTTTTGGGAGTGGGTTGCTGGGTCCTTCTCCCAAGCCTACAGCACCTTGTGTTCCTAGGCGGTCTCCCATCCAAGTACTAACCAGGCATGACCCTGCTTAGCTTTCAAGATCTGATGGGATCGGTCGCCACAGTGATACAGCTGCATGGAAAAGAATCTTTTTAGTTTTCTCAAATAGCTTGTTACAGACAGAAAGGCTGTAAGAACACAAATGTGTGTGTACAGTAGGGATGAGAAAGAACCACATTTTATGGACCAAGTGGATTAGTAATTGGTTTGGTGATCATTTTCTCTGCATCAGTTGGACACCAAGTAAGAGTACAACTCTCAGCTGCAAAGATGTCAGATCCTCATTCATGGCGTTCCAATTGGATTCTCTTTGAACATATGCCCTTTCAAGTGAAATTAATCAATCTCTTTATCACTCTCACTGCATCTGGAGCTATAATCATTACCCAACTGCTGAGAAAGAAATGAAACCACTAATCGCACAGGGAGTAGAGTTTAGTGTTCAAAGCAGGAAAGTTTTTACAAGTTCTAATTTGAAAAGTGATTTTTTATAACTTGCTATACAAGACATGCTATGATCAGGAGGCTGCGTCCTTATGGCTGCTAGCTAAGCATATCTTAGCTTATTATCAACAGGTGAGCAACTATGGAACTCATACTTTATTTACACAATTTAACTAAATCTTAAAACAATATAATACACTAATACTCAAGATGCAAGAATCCATATGATTCTCTGCATCTAACATAAATGCTAATGTCAAACACATAAAAGCCTAGTCATTTATAATCCTCAAATTTTCAGATCATCAATCTTAGGAACTCCATTTATAGAACTTGTAAATAAAGCCACTGAAATGCACATAGTTATAACTTTTGAACTTTATGAAACTGAAAATTATTAAGGGGGTAAATATAGTTGTGCTTCAATCTAAACTATAGTACAAACCCAGTTGTGTTAACTGGAATACATTGCCCAATTGACTTACCTTATAAAATTTGACATGATTTCCCAGAAGAAAAAGTACAATGTGAAAATACAGATTTAAAATCACATTTAAGAACACAATAAGCATCTATCATGCACATACAACTGTATGAAAAATAGTAGTTCCTTAAAGCATATATCATACAAATAAGTATTAAAACAAAAACAAGGCATTTTACTCCCAAGGGAGTAGAATCATAGGGCACTAGACATAGCCTACAGGATTAATCTTTAAGGAGATTGAAGAAACAAGAATAACATAGTTCTTCTTCCTTATTTGAACCAGATAGTCTGAAAAATACACTAAGCTAAACAACACTGGCTAAGTTCTACTCTCTTAAGAGTCTTGTTCATTTAACTAAGAGGACTTTCCTTAACATAGTTCATTAGTACTCTAAGGAATATTTTCAATATTGATTTGTTTGCTTGAATAATGATTTCCCATGATTAGGGCCTGTATATGAGAAGTAGCAATGATAATTAAAAGGCACGTCCCTACTATAACACTCCAAGCTCACACTGTGAGCTTCTATTATGCACAAAGTACTACAAGTAAGTTTTATTTCTTGTGTTTTAATATCCAGAAGGCTTAGAAAAATCTATATCATCCCCAAATACCATAAATTTTAATGTTATATATCTACCCATTTATGTCATTATTTTATTTAGATGGAGTTCTCACTATATTACCTATGCTGGACTTAAACTCTAGGGCTCATGGGCTCCTTCCACCTCAGCCCCCACAGTAGCTGGGATAATAGGTACATGCTACCATCTATTTCCAATTTTAAATAAAAGAATAGCCTAATCACTGAATTTCAAACTTAATGAAAAATCATGGCAAGATACAAAGTCTATAACTTTTTAAAAAATCTACTGTGTTTGTTTGTACTAACACGGAGCAATCTGAAAATGTTGTGTTGCTGTTAGGTGCCGTCAAGTCCTATCCAACTCACAGCGACCCTCACAGGGTTTTCAATGGTTAGTTTTTATCCGGATTGCCTTGGGAGTGGATTGCCACATCTTTCTCCCATTTTTGTGGTGCTGGGAATTGAACTCGGGATTTCAGAGACTGCAGAGTAGCACTCTACAAACTGAGCTAAATCCCAACCCAACCTGAAAGTGGAATCAAGAAAACAATACTATTCAAAATAAATAAAACATGAATAAAATTAACAAAAGAACTGCAAAGTTTACACACTGAAAAGTACAAAATATTACTGAGGGGAATTAAAGACATGGACAGACATTCTAGTCTCATGGATTGGGAAGCAAATATTGTTAAGGTAGCAGTTCTTTCTAAATTTATCTATAGAGTCAATAAAATCTCTATCAAATTTTCAACTTTTACATAGAAATTGTCACACTGATCCTAAAAAGAAAGGGGAAATGAAAAAGACATACAATATCAAAAAAATGACAAAGAGGATTGCTCTTTCTCAATTTAAAAACTTATTATAAAACAACAGTTATCAAGACATTGTTGAGAGAGCTTGAAAGTGAATCCAATCTTCATGTAATTCTAATCTGCATTAGTTTTGTAGTCCTCTCAAATCGTTGAAAGGGTGTGGATTAAATTCAAAGATATATGGTAGGTATTTTTTTCCAACAAATTATGCTAGTCCAATTGAATAGCCACATGCAAAAACAATGAACTTAGAACTTTAATCATACCACAACAAAAACTAATACAAAGTAGAACACAGATCTAAATGATTTAGCTCAGTTGGTAGAGTGCTGCTATGCACTCTCTGAGGATCTGGGTTCAATCTCCAGCACCGCAAAAGCAGAAGGAGGTGGCATTCCACTCCTGAAGCAATTCCAAAACAATCAGCCATTGAAAACACTATGAGGGTCACTATGAGTCAGACCCAACTCAATAGCACCTAACAACAACAATAAAAACACAAAAAGTTAGAAGAAAACATAGGAGAAAATCTTTGAGACTTTGAATAAGGCAAAAATTTCTTAGATATGGGGCCAAAAGTATAATCCGTAAACAAAATATAAGTAAATTGAACTTCATGAGAATACAAAACTTTGTCATTTCTAAATACAACATTAAAAACTGAAAAGACATGTCATATACAGAGAAAAAATACCTCCAAACCTTATTCTTGTCCAATGAAAGGATTTATATCCAGAAGATACAAAGAACTCTTGTGATACAGTAACATAGCTGGTCATGGTGGTGGACACCTGTAAACCCAGTACCCTTGAGACTGAGGCCAGAGGATTAAGAGTTTGAGGCCAGCCTAGGCAACATAGAGTGTACAAGGGCAGGCTGGCCAACATAGGGAGATAATATCTCAAAAAAAAAACCTGTAATAAACCATTCAACTTAAAAATACAATAAGATTTGCAAAGACATTTCACAAAAGAAAATATACAAATGGTTTAGTAAATACTTGCAAGGATAATCCCATTAGCCATTGGTGAAATGCAAATTTAAATGACAATGAGAAACTAGTTCTGTCTCACTAAAATGACTACAATAAAAAAGACAATAATAAATGTTAGCAAGAATATGGAAAAATAGGGAACCTCATATATTGCTTATTGTTGTTAGGTGCTTTGGAGATGTACCCAACTTATAGCGACCCTCATAGAGTTTCTGATAGCTGATTGTTTCAGAACTGCTTCAGGAGTGGAATGCTATATCCTTCTCCCATTTTTGGTAGTGCAAACATAAAATAGGACAGCCATGTTTGAAAACGGGCTGGGATTTAGCTCAGTGGGTAGAGCGCTGTGCTGCAGTCTCTGAGGCCCGGAGTTCAATTCCTAGCACTGCAAAAATGGGAGAAGGGCCTGGCAATCCACTCCCAAGGCAATCCCAAAGCACTCAGCCATTGAAAACCCTATGAGGGTGCCGGGCGTGGTAGCGCACACCTGTAATCCCAGCGGCTTGGGAGGCGGAGGCAGGAGGATCGCAAGTTCAAGACCAGAGTCAGTCTGCATAACTTAGCGAGACCCTGTCTCAAAAAGTAAAAAACAATGGGCTGGGGACACAGCTCAGTGGTCCAGCACTTGCAAAGCATGCAGGCACAAGGCCCTGGGTTCAACTCCTAGTACCACAAAAAAAAAAAAAAAAAAAAAAAAACCTATGAGGGTCACTATGAGTCAGACACCAACTCGACGGCACCTAACAACAACAACATGTTTGAAAACAGTTTGCAGTTCTTAAGAAGTTGAGTATGTCTTTGCCATACAACCCAACAATCCCACTACCAAGAAAAACGAAAACATACATCTACACCAAGTTGTATATACTATGATCATAATAGCTTTATCCATTGTTGTTTGTTGTTGTTATCCATAGTAGCTCAAAGGGAGAAAAACCCAAATATCTATCAATTTATGAATGCATTAAAAAGGACTATATCCATACAATGGAATACTATCCAGCAATACAAAGAAATGAAATATTGATATATGTTACAACATGAATGAACCACAGAAACTTTATACAAAGTGAAAGCAGCTAGTTACAAAAGAACATTATATGATTCAATGTTTATGAATTATCCCACAAAGGCAATTTATAAAGGCAGAAAGTAGATTAGCCCCAGGCATGAGGTTAGAACAGAGACTAACTACAAATAGCCATGCCAAATTTTATCAGGGGTAATAAAAACAATAAAAATTAGACTGTGGTAATGGTTGTGGAACCTGGTCAATGTACTAAAAAAAATTGATTTATACATTTAAGTGGGTAAATTTCATGTCTTATAAATTAAACTTAAATTTGTTCAAAAATTAGCTAATCTTTCACACTAATAATTAGTAGTATAACAGTGTTAACAGGCTATAAAAGAAAAGCTTCCATTTGGGATAAAACATTTGTTTATCTAGGTCATCAACCACCTACAAATGGTAACTAATGAAGATGAAATCTAAGCAATGTAAAAGGTGTGTTTTTGTTTCTTAATTTTTATGGTTCATGAGATTTTCTATGGAAAATGGCAACATTATAAGCAGTTGTAAGTTCAAAGTTTCAAAGGAGGTCAACTTAAGACCTTTCATAATGAAAATCCAAGTAGTTGAAGGGCCCTGGGATACTTTCCTTCTATCACATAATATCTATACTATTCAGATGCAGTTTCTTCAACTGTAAAATAAATAAGGATCCTTGCTCTGCCTACAACATCATACAGCTGTTATGAGACCCATGTAAGATACAGAAAAGAGAAAGTATGGTACTATAATAAGTTTTGAACTTCTTGCCAAAAATAAAGGTACTACTTACACTCTTGTATTTCCTTATTTGAAGTCTGAAGATGAAACAAGTCAATCCTGTGGACTTATCCAAGTTCAAACGCAGGTTTGGTCACATAGGCCACACATTGTCACCTCTAAGGAAGATTTGAGACTACATTCTGCCTAGTTATTACTTTGGATGGAAGCCAAACATATCTGGCTTTGAAAATAATAAAAGAGCTGTACAAATAAAAATGTCAGGGGAAGATATTAGAGGTCCAATATTTGAAATGGCAAAGTCCATGAGGAATGCCATTAAAAAATGCAATAAAATTGAAATTTTAAAAATATTAATTTTAGAAAATAAAGTGAAGAAAAGGCATATATAATTGCCTCTTTAGAGAAATTATATTTATTACTAGGTGCATGCCTACTTATCCAAACTACATTACACTCTATTATGTCAGAAGGTGGTAAACAAGGAAAATGTCTCTTCAAGTAACATTAACTTACTAGCAATAAAAATGTATCATTAAGTGTCCATTATAACTTCGAGCATATGATATGTATTTTGAGTACAGAAAATGTAGTTTGAGTGTGCACTAACAGAATAAGACCTAGGATTTCTTAGTTTGTTTGTTTGTTTGTTTGTTTGTTTGTTTGTTTCCTATTTTGCTGAAGAGGAAGTAGAGGGAAGAAGTTATTTACCCAAGGTTATACACAGCTTGGCTCAGAACTCAGACCGTGGGTTCTAATCAGTCTGATTTCAGTGTCCGTGCTCTTAACTACTCCAATATCCTGCCTAGTATGCAACATCAGTTCCTTTATGATATACAGCCATCAGTATTTGAAAATGGTATAAAATTGTACATTTAGACAGCTAAGTAATTAATAATTAAAACAATTTCCTAAAAAAGATTTAAAATGCAATATCCTTTCTAAAATAGTGCATACTTAGCAATAGAAATCTTTGAGCAGCTGCATTTAATTAAAAAACTATTGACCCTGAGAAAAAACACACACAAAAATCCATGTTATTCTTACTATGTATTGTGTTACTTTTGCAGTAAATTATATTCATGAATGAAATTCACCATTGGATGATAAAACTATTTCTATGATATTTTTATTTTACACTTTTGAGGGGTGCAGCAGTGACCGATGTAAAAGGAAACAATATTATAGATTCTCTACATAGTTCACAATCTGGTTCCTATAGCAACTCTACAGACATGAAAAACGAAAGGATGAGCTGGTTAACTTATGGTCATGCTTTCGCTAAGAAAATAAGCTTTAGAGCCAGGTGTGGTGGTGCATGCCTGTAATCCCAGCAACTCGGAGGGCAGAGGCAGAAAGATCACAAATTCCAGGCCAAAGACAGCCTATATCATTTAGAGGGACCATGTCTCAAGATAAAAAAAAAAAAAAAATTTAATGGGCTGAGAATAAAGTTCAGTGATAGAGCGCTTGCAAAGTACATGCAAGGCCCTGAGTATAGCCCCCTAGTACCACAAAAAAAGTAAAATAAATAAATAAATAAACTATAAACTGGGCATGGTGGCATATACTTCTAATCCCAGTGACTCAGAAGGCAGAGGCAGGAGGATTACTATTTCAAGACCATAGGCAGCCTACGCAACTTAGCAAACTCTGTGTCAAAAAAAAAAAAAAGAATAGGAACTGGGGGTGAACCCAGCGGCAGAGAACTTACAAAGTATATGTGAGGCCCTGGGTTTAACTCTGATGTACCACAAAGAAGTAAGGTGAGGTAAGGTAAGATAAGGTAAAGTAAGGTAAGCTAAGGTAAAGTAAGGTAAGATACAAAGCTCCACAGATGTCATCTGTGGCTATAAAGTTTTGGGAACTTTGTTGAAATATCAAAATAACTGCATGGTTAGAGTGAATCCATACAGAACAACAAGAAGGTGGGCTTTTTAACTCCCATCAAGGTTGGTGGTGCTTTACACCACCTAAGGTCATAACCATCTATAGTCATACCCCCCTGGTATTTGGTCTCATCAAATCTTGGAAGCAGGCCTGGTTATTCTTTGAATGGGAGACCACCTATGAATAGTAGGTACTGTACACTTTGGAGAAGGACCTGGTAGCCCACTCCTGAAATAGTCAACCATTAAAAACCCTGTGAAGAGCAGGAAAGCACTGACAATAATGCTGGGCATGGCACAGTGTTAGGGAGTGTTTCATACATTGTACATAGGGTTGCTATCAGTCAGACTGGACATGATGGTACCTAACAACAATAACAACAAAGTCATAACCAGGAAGAGTTAATAAAGTAAGCTTTTAATAAGGTTGCTTCATAAATTTGTAATACTGTCATTTAGTCTTTAATTCATATTTTAATCTCATTTTTTATATCTGCAGATTTATTTTTTAAGAATCAATAAATCAAGTTAACATCTTGGGTAATTTATCTAGCAAATTGATATTTCTTTTTTTTTTTTTTAACTTTTCAAAACTTTACTTTTATTGGTAATTTTTAATGTACAACTTAATGGGTCTCATTATGACATTGCCATACATTCATTTCATTGTACATTGCTCACGTTCACTTCCCCTGCATCCTCTCGTGACCCTCCTCCCCATCCACTCTCTCCCCGTCAATGATCGCTCCTCTATGGAGTTCAATCTCATTTCAGTGGGTCTAACTTGTTTTGAACTTTGACTTTTCTTTGCATAGAAATCAATATTTCTTAGTTATCATTCAAATTTAAATATCAAAATTCTTCTAAGGCTGAAGGATCACAAGTTCGAGACCAGAGGCAGTCTGCATAATTTAGCAAGATCCTATCTCAAAAAATAAAAAGGGGGCTTGGGGTACAGCTCAGTGGTACAGCACTTGCAAAGCATGCAAGCACAAAGCCCTGGGTTCAACCCCCAGTACTGCAGAAAATAAAATAAAATAAAATAAAAAATAATTGGACCACCAGGCAGAAAACTTTCCCATATCAATCAGCAATTCAATAGCTCAATATAACGCCTAATCATCTTCAGCCAATGAACATTTGCATTAGGTTTTTTTAAAGTTTTTACATGGACAAAGTTTGGTGTTCAGTTTATTTTATTATAGATATATTTTGTAGCAGAGGTTCAAAGAGAATAACTGACTTAACTACCTTAAGATTAACCTCATTTAACATGCTTTCCATTACAGAATGGAATATTGTGCCAAAAAATATATGAGCCACCTAGGCTGGAAGGCATTCAAGAAATAGGGAAGAGTTGCCCCTCTAAGTAGAGTCAACCTTAATGATGGGAATGCAGTAAAGCCCCTGAGAACTCCTTTTGCTGATGTGGCACAGCTCAAAATGAGAAGAAACACAGTGGCTATACTAATGAGCTCAAATGTAAAAAGATCCTATGCATGGCAGTGTTGGGTAGTGTTTCATCCTGACATCGTTAGAGTCACTGTAAGTTGGATCTGACTCAAGGGCACCTAACAACAACAGTACTACAGTAACCATAAAAAGTAAATTAGAAGACTTTCTGTTAATGTGTGGGACATGACATAGGTACATATTTTCATATCTTTTTGTTAGCCCTCCAAAATGACAGTAGAGGCATTAAAAGATATAACTCAAAAGGGTCAGAAATTTAGCAACAGAGGTCAAGAACAAAGAGACAAGCTCTGGAACATGAAGCGCTAAGAGAGGAGCTTTAAGCCTCTTGGCAAGGGAGAAGGAGCTGAAGATTAGGTGCCCACAGAAGAATATGCTAACAAGAGAACATCCTTGGGAAAAGCAAACAGAAGGCTACAATGAATAACCCATTCAAAAAAGGGAAATGAGGTTAAATGTTGTGGGCTAAATTCTGAGCCACCTCTGCCAAGACTTCCTTGCCCTTCGTTCACCAGGAAAGGTTCATTGCCGGGGAGAGTGAAGAGCCCCTATAATGAAGAGTGTGGTTATAAGGAGTCACCGGGTTTCTCTCTTCTCACCAATGGAATGTAAACAGAGAGAAATCATGGGTTACAGTGGTTGTAAAGTCTTTAAATTCTTTGCCATTCCTCTGATCAAGAGATGGACTCTAAGCTCCATTTTTAGAGATGTGTTTGTAACCAATGGAATCAGCCAAAGTGATCCCACTTGATTCCCAGTCTAGGTTAGAACTGTCGCCTCTTTTTCCATGAAGGCGTGCTCTGGGAGCCTGCAGTCACCACGTGAGGATCCTGACTACCTGAGGCTTCCACGTGGAGACCATGTAGAGAGATGACAGAGAAAGAAAGAGATGCCTGAGGAGCCCCAGCCATTTCAGAATTCCCAGGCTAGGTGCCAGGTTTTTGAGAGCAGAAACCTTCCAGATAACTCAGGTCTCTGTCACTAAGGGAGAAGCCCGTCAGCAATTCAATGTATGAACAAAGTTAATAGTCATTTCGTGTTAAGCCACTATCTTGGAGTGCACTGTTTCACAGCAACAGACATTTGGAACATGTATGCAACTTCCGTGTCACTTACTTAAAATCCCTTGTTCCAAACTTCAGCTCTGTGCCTTTTTAGCCAACATGAAAATTCCTGCAACCCAGCCTAGATGGATAGAGAAGGATAATGTCCTTCAATAAGAAGAAAGAAAAGCCCGGCGCAGTGGTACACACCTATAATCCCAGCAGCTCAGGAGGCGGAGACAGGAGGATTACAAATTCGAGACCAGAGGCAGTCTGCGTAACTTAGTGAGACCCTGTCTCAAAAAGTAAAAAAAAAAAAATGGGCTGAGGGTGCAGCTCAGTGGTCCAGCACTTGCAGAAGCACTTGCAGAAGCACGAGGCCCTGGGTTCAACCCACAGTACCAGAAAAAAAAAAAAAGAAGAAGAATGAAAAATATCTGGTGGAATAAACAAAGCAGAGCTGCCAGTCAATCTGAATCACCAACTATATGACCTTCACATAAGAGAGTAATGAGCTTCTATTGTTTTGGAGCCATTATATTTGGGACTATCTTTGTTAGAGCCCCTTAGCCTTCACCTTAAATAATACAACCTCAAAGAAAAGACCTTTAGTACTGACAGATACAGATTTTTGAGGAATCCATCATCATTCCAGAAATCCTGACCGAGAAGTCCAACAACTGAATGAGGGTCACAGACTGACCAATCATTTAATGACTTATTTGTAATAATGTGAGACACTGAAGCGATAACCAATAATCAGCAGGCATTGGAAGAAAGCTCTCCATCTCAGAGACCATCCTCAAACAAATAAATGAATAAAACAGGAATGGTGATTTAGAGGAAGCATTAGTGATACAGAGAACACAGGAAAAATCCAGTGTTGGAGTCCTCTGAACAAAATGGCACTTCATCTATGAAACATGGTGCAGGTTTTTGAAAAATCTTAGAATAAGTAAAATATCTTATAAACTAAAAATGTAACAGCTGAAAGAAAAAATTCAAAAGAATGGTTGAAAGGTGAAGAAGAAAAATTTTAGAATCTATAATAAAAATACGAACCAAAAAAAAATGTCTAAAAATTGAACATCAGTTCGAGTTGAACATCTCTGTTGGGAGTTTCAGAAGGAAAAGAAATAAAATAAGGGGGGATTCATATATTTTTTAAAATCTCAGAATATAGGGCATGTGTATACCAATTGAAACCAATTGAAATATCCTACTAATGCCCAGCGCAAATACGAAAATGAAAACCCACCTCAGCCGGGTGCGGTGGCACAAGCCTGTAATCCCAGCAACTCAGGAGGCAGAGGCAGGAGGATTGCAAATTCGAGACCAGAGGCAGTCTGTATAATTTAGTGAGACCCTGTCTCAAAAAGAAAAAATATGTTGAGGGTGCAGCTCAGTGGTACAGCACTTGCAAAGCATGCAAGCACTGGGCCCTGGGTTCAACCCCCAGTACTACCAAAAATAAAAATAAAATAAACCACCTCAAGCATATAATCATGAAATTTTAGAACTTCATGGATGAAAAGATTCCAGAAAAAATGAAACAAGCAGAAAGGTAGTAGTTGGCAAGGAAATGAGGTCAGAATGGCATCAAACTTTTCAGTAACAACACTGGAGGGCACAGTACAATGCAGCAGGACTTTCAAACTTTTGAAGGAAAAAATGCTTTTCAACCTTAAACTCCACACCCAAGCTATCAACCTAGTACATGACAAGTAGAAAGATCCTTTCCAGTATGAAAGGACTTGAAAATCCTCTCCAATGTACCATTTGAATAGTATTGAAGATAACTGTAATCATTCTAGAAAACAAGACAATAAGGGCAAGGAAGAGGAACACAGAACAAGAAAGAAAGGATCCAAGAAGGGACAGAATGAAGAGATATTCTACAGATGAAAACCATGGCACATTCCATGTTTCCTTGCAGGGGTAGAGAGGTGGCTGTGGAAAGATCTCCCCAGGAAAAAATGCAATATAGTCTTTAGAACTGCACTTCCAGGTTGGGGCATATGATATTGCTAAGGAAGCATTCCAAGTTCCAAGAAGATGAAGCAAAAGAAAAAAATGAGGTAATTTTTTATTTCTCCATAAAATAAATAGCTGAACAATAAAAGATGGCTTAGTAGAGAGTGACATCTATGTAGAAAACAAGCAGCCATTGACTTACCTATGTGGAAGGACTCCAGTAAGGATGGAAGTCAGTATGTAAGAGAGAAATCCTAAACTAGCATGCTGTTGTTGTTAGATGCCACAAGTCAGTGTCTGACTCATAACGACCCCATGTACAACAGGCAAAACAGTATTGTTGCTGCTTCTCTGCTATTTATAGGGCTTTCAACGGGTGATTGTTTTTTGGGAGTGGCTTGCTGGGTCCTTCTCCCAAGCCTACAGCACCTGGCAGTCTCCCTTCCAAGTACTAACCTGGTCCAACCCTGTTTAGCTTCAGAGATCTGATGGAATCAGTTGCCACAGTAGTACAGGCTACAGGCCATCAACTAGCGTAACAGCAGATAAATAGAAAATGCCTCATAATTATAAATCAAGGAATTTCATGTTGAGCATGTTGCTTAGAAATAGGGAAGTGAACATCAGAATAAACAGCAAAAAGAGTTGAAACTGACTATTCCCATGCAATCAAATTAGAAGGTGAGATGTGACTGTAATATCTCATCTTAAGAACTACAATATTTGAATATTTAGCTATGTGTACCTATTCTGATTTTTTAAAAAAATGAATTCAATGTCTTTTCCAGATGTGATCATAAATCATACTAGAATGAAGCAGCCTAGTGATACAAATCACTTCTTTCACACTTTTAATTTGTAAATTTTGATTTTAGTTTTTATAATCTCATATTATATTATATTATATTACATTCTCTCTTCATTGTACATGTGAAGCTCTAGAATAACATGGATCATACTTTTCTCTTTTATCTTCCTATTTCTCAATCTCCCAAAATACAGACATATACACACTCACACACACATCAAAATCAGTGCCTCTCATTTAACTAATGTGCTGGGAATATTTTATACAATAGTTATTTATGTTGTAGGTCCTTAGAATATGCCAGTGAATAAAAGCAGCAAAATCCTCTGTCCTCAAGAACCCTATATTTTAGTATTACTCAGAAAGGAAAAAAAAAAAAAAAAAAGAAAGCAGTGATTTGTTTTCTGTTATCTAGCTAATATGAGGTTTTTTTATCTGATCTATTGGGAGCATTATAGTAGTGTTCATGGTCTCTAAGGAAAAATAAGTAAAATTTTTAGCAGTGAACTCCATGCCATGTATGACTATGCTTTCTGATATCACAGAAATAATATCACACAGAGTATACTGAACACATGGTTCTCAGATGAATTAATACTCACAGAAGTAATTAAAATGATTTCAATTTAATCTAGCTCCCAGAGGAAATATTTAATGGACTTCTAGCACATATTTTTTAAAAATAGCTTTCTTCTGAGAAGATGGTATTTTCTCTAAGATTCCTCAAGTTTGGTATATATATATCTGCAATATATACAGTGCACAGTTTTCCCTTAAAGTATTTTCAATGCTGAATATATTATTTAAGCTACAATTAAATATGAACATATGCAAGATCCTTTTTTCCCTTATGCAACACCATTCTTACAATCTATTTTCCAGAAAAAAATAATTCTACTTTCTCTACTTAATTCTTAGAACACAAATCATTATTCTTACTCTTTTTATTCATTCGATAAGAGCCATTGAAATAAAAACTTTCTGAGAGTCTAGCATATAGGGAAATTTAGATCCAAAACATCAATAAAGTGATTTATAATCATTTATTAAAGTGGATATAGCTGTCAAACAATCTGTCCTCTTCTCTATGTTTAAGGAATAAAATTATACAAAAATTGTAATACACAAAAGCATAAATATTTTAAACATGAAATTATATAATAATGGTAGGATAGTAGTTTACATTTATTGAATAGCCATTTTACATTAGGTTTTTCATTCTATCATCTTAATTCTCAAAAATATCCTGTGAAATGTTGATTATCTTCATTTCAGATGGATAAACAAGGCTCAGAAACGTAACATAACTTTCTCCCCTCTACACAATCAAGATTTCAACATGAGTCTGCCTGTGTACAAAGTTTCAGCCCTTTCTACTATGCTGGGACAATCTCCTAGAATGAGTTAATGCTATTTAAAAAGGCTGCCACCAACAAATAACTATGGAACTTTTTTCTTTCAGAATTTATTATCCAAAACAAAATTCATTTTTCAGTCTTTTTATAAGCTCACTTGCAAAATGTAACTTTAGCTAATAAAAATGTTCTGGAAGTAGACACTGGTAATGGTTCCCCCACACTGTAAATGTACTAAATATCACTGAATTTTACACCTTTAAAACTGCTAAAATGGTAAAGTTTATGTTATGTGCATTTTACCACAGTAATATTTTTAATGTCATTTGGCTTCCAAAATGAAGTAATTACAATGTTATCCTGTGCATACTCAGGATCACAAATTTCAAGCTCATTTCTTCATTTCTAAGACTACATTTAAATCCTACTTTTTTGCTAGTGGCTCCCATATTAATATCTCCAGCAAAAACTTCTCTCTTGAATTCAGATCCTGTGTATCCAACTTCCTGGTTAACATCTCCACATGAATCTCTAACAGCTCAAACTGTGAGCACACCACGCGCCCAGGCCTGAGCTCCTAACACCAGTAAGTCTCAGTAGCAGCTCCTCCATAGACAGCCCATCTGAAATGACTTACTTCACTCTTCAGTTGCTCAGGACAAAGTCAGCCTCATCCTGTATCCCTTCCCCACCCCCATTAGTAAACCACAATGGCTTTTGTTAAATCAGAGTCTCTTGACATAGACACTAATAGTTTGCAGCCTGAAAATTCCTTGTCTGTGGCGGAGGGTGGACTGTCCTATACATTTTAGGATATGAAGCAGCATTCCTGAATATCAACTGCACTCCTCCCTAGTTGTGACAACTAGAAATGTCTCCAAAATCACCCCTGGTTGAAAACTATGGCTTAAATTCATCCACAGCTCAACCTTTTACCACCACCTTCACTACCACAACCTTGGCTGAAGCTATTATCATCCCTCTTAGGGTCTTCAGTAGCTCCCTCACTAGTCTCCCTGCCATACCCTTTTCACCTGAGGACCCACAAAGTTTCAATTCAAGTCTTATAAAAAATAAAATCAGAAGCTAGGCCTGGTGTTGCAGGCCCACAGTCCTAGTTCTCAGGAGGCTGAGCCAGGAGGATCCCCATAATTGAAGACCAGCCTTTAAAGCAGGAGACTCCTGCCTCCATCTGGAATGTCCTTTGTCTCAATATCCCCATGGCTGGCTCCTTCACTTCCTTTAGGTCTTTACTCAAATTTATTTCCTCAGTGAGGCATTCCATAGACAACCTACTCAAACTTTCTGTCTCACCTCTACCATTGCATGTTACTCTTCCCTGCTCTGTACTTCCTTCTTAGTACTTCTCTCCATCTAACTATCAATCATGTTTACCTGATCCTGAGGACTGAAGATTTGTCTGTTTTATTTTCAAACAATTTATCTCATGTTCTTCTAATCAAGCCTGGCACATAGTAAGGACTCTATAAGTATTAGTGATGTGAGCACATCTCTTGGAACCAAAACTGAAAAATTTTAAAGAGAATGCTATTTACTGTGGCTTCAGAGATCATAATCTGCTCATCCCTACAAAGCAGGCACACATGAATAATTATATATTTAACCTTAAAATAAGCAACCTTACTCTTTAGCTGATATTCTTGCTGACACAATCCTTGTTTCTTCGCATGGATGACAGATTACCTGACACTAAGTATAGATCAGAGGAGCTCATCACAGTAATGATGGGCATTCAATAGCCTTGTCTGATCAATGACCCCACAGCCTACAACTCACCAGACTCTCCTGTAGTACAGAATTCCTTAGCAACATAACGTACCACTTACTTATTATTCATCAATCTGTTGCATTTCCAAAGCCAGGACTCAACTAGAAATACAACCAATATTTGTTATTGTTGTTGTTGTTAGGTGCCGTCGAGTCGGTATCTGACTCATAGCGACCCTACATACAACAGGTGAAACACTATTGTCAGTGCTTCTCTGCTGTTCATAGGGTTTTCGATGGCAGATTGATTGGGAAGGGGTTGCCAGGTCCTTCTCCCAAGCCTACAGCTTCTGGTGTTCCCAGGCAATCTCCCATCCAAGTACTAACCAGGCCCAACCCTGCTTAGCTTCCAAGATCTGACGAGATCGGATGCCACAGGGCTACGGCTGCAGGCACAACCAATATAGATGAGGTTTATTAACTTCTAACCTTCTGACTCAGGGGAAGAAACAATAGAGATCAACAAAGAGTTTTTAAAGTTGTTGACACCCACTCTAAACCCAGAGAATGGTTTCTAGGTTTCTGACATAAAGTGTATTTATCTGAGTCTCCACAGAAATCTGTTCAAATTCCAAATTATGTTGGACCTATGTTCTTGGATTTGGTAACACACTGTAAAAATGCAGCTGATTTCAAATAAAAGCATTTTCTAAAGCAATTAAAATATAATATAAAAAGCTCATTTATAAATAAGTAACAGATTCTAAGATGCCAACGTTATCTGTCAAGGTGATGACCCAGAATTGTTCCAGGGGATGTGGTTTCTCAAATCAATGTATCACTTACCATTAAAATAATTCTTCATCCATGTAAACATTATTTACAATAGCAAAATAACCCTAGAAACCACTGATATGCCAAATAGGGGAAGAAAAGAAAAAACAGTAGGGAGCTAATGAAATACATTATTGAACAAAAATTTGAAAGAATACAATGCAATCATTAAAAGATAAGGTTGACCTGTGTGCACTAATCTATACAATATTCATTAAGACATCATTATATGATAAAAGCAAGCTGCCATGAGGGTGCAGAGAATGATTCTAACTGCATGAAAGTGTGTGTACATCCATACACATATGTGTGAATTAGATATTTCCATTTCCATCATTCTCTACCATCCTGTACCTTGCTCCTGCCTAGGAGGTTCACCTGTATGTGTCAATGGGCTCTTTTGTCTTGTGGCTTCCTCTTGGATTCAGCCAATGGGAGCCATGGCAGGAGATGTAAGGGCAAAAGAAGGGCCGTTCATCACCCTGACCCCCTTCCTACATTTCACTTTTGGTTAGGTAAATCCCCCTGAAGGTCATGGCATCTGTTGGCTAGCCATTCCATAGTTTTCCCTCCAGATTCCAGGAACCACTCCTTCTCCTTGCCCCCAAAGACCTAGAACTTGTAAAAAACTCCCCACTGATATAGCTGGGGGGAGGGGCACTGCACAATCCCAGCAGTTGTCTTTAAAACCTGCTCACATTTGCACATTTTTATAAATAGTGTTTTACCTATATCATTTCTTTCCTGGAAGAATCTTAAATAATAACAATAGTAATGCTTTTGTGTGTGTTATGTGATTTATATACAAAAATGTATGTATAATATATATCCATACACGCAAGGAAAATTTCTGAAGAACACAAGGGAATTGGATAATGGTTACTTAGTCTGAATTTTTGTTTCTAATTTTGTACTATTTAAATTTTTCTACTTTGAAAATGTATGGTCATATTACAAATGATCTGGCTTAGAGGCAGAAAATATATTTTTATCTTTTTAATGGTACAGTAAGGATGGAAAGACACAAAGAGAATAGAGAATGAAAGTCATGGTGTACACGTTTATATAGAACGAGTCAGTGTGTCTGGTGGGATAGGTTCTCACTTTTGACAATTGTGACCATTATCAAAATGTTCACCTTGTGTAGAGTTGATTCTACCCCACCTTGTTCCCATGACATCCATTAAGAAAACATTTGCCCAGCATGGTGGCACATGCCTGTAATCCCAGCAGCTGGATAGGGAGAGGCAGGAGGATCGCAAGTTTGAGACCAGAGGTAGTCTGCATAATTTAACGAGAACCTGTCTCAAAGAAGTAAAAAAAAAAAAAAAAAAGGACTGGGGGTGCAGCTCAGTGGTCCAGCACTTGCAAGAGCATGCAAGCATGAGGCCCTGGGTTCAACCCCCAGGACGGAAAAAAAAAAAAGCACACATTTATAAATTTCCTTTAAAATAAGTGCATTTTCTTAACACATCTTATTTGTGCCTCAAGTTTGCAACTTTCCATTTTAATTGTATTTTTTGGAGAACTGTATCAGGAGTATTGCCAGATACTCTTATTTCGAATCGAAAAAATATTTATTTTCTGTGATTAAAACAAAGTAATGCCATTCGCAGAAATACAATATTGACTTTTAATTTTTAGAAATTATGAGAACTGTTTTAGATTATTACTAAAGCTTAGTAAAAGTACTGTGAGGGAAAAAAGAGCAAATCACTAATGTGGTATTGGAACCCACAATTAAATTAATTTATAGAGGCTTTAATGCAATTAAATTTCCTCCAGACTATATCTCTAATGGTGCTAGGAGTTTTATTCAATATATTTTAAAGCATAATTCACTTTCATTTTTGCAAAGTCATTTAAATATTACAAATATCACTTTTATACATATTTCCATGGTGACAATATGTTCGCAGTCTATTTAATTTACCAATGATGAGACCAAAATGAAAACTCTCTGAGAACCATAGATCTTCTACAACATCACATCTTCCTTCAAAGATATTAAGTGAATAAGTTATCTGTATTTCCAAGAATGGACTCTTGAAACAGTAATAAATATTTTAAATGATCTTGATTGTGGAATTTTAAAATTAAAATCCAGAACAAAGAAAGCATCAGTGAGGCAAAGAACCAAGATGTTTGGGATTCATAATTTAAGTTAATAAATTATTACTCTTTGAAATTAAATCTAATAATTCTTTTCCATAACCAAATTAAGAACATATATATATATCTCCAAACCTGGACTCAACTTATTCATAAACATAAAGGATCATCCATAAGAAAATTGTTGTTGTTGTTGTTAGGTGCCATCGAGTCAGTATCCAACTCATAGCGACCCTCATAGGGTTTTCAATGGCTGACTGTTTCAGGATTGCCTTGGGAGTGGATTGCCAGTCCCTTCTCCCATTTTTGTGGTGCTGGGAATTGAACTCAGGTCCTCAGAGACTGCAGCACAGTACTCTAACAATTGAGCTAAATCCCAGCGCCCATAAGAAAATAAGGATCTCCAAATACATTAAAGTGATTTTATAGTCACAACTAATGAACAAACTGGGCTTGGGTTTAGCTCAGTTGGTAGAGTGCTGCACTGCATGCTCTGAGTTCAATCACTGGCACTGCAAAAATGGGAGAAGGACCTGGCAGCCCACTCCCTAAACAATTCTGAAACAATAAACCATTGAAAACCCTGTGAATAGCAGAGAAGCACTGACATAGTGCCAGGCATGGCACAGAGTTGGGGAATGTTTCATTCTGTTATACACAGGGTAACTATGAGTTGGACCCAACTCAATGGCACCTAAAAACAACAATAAACAAAGTTGTCATGATAATTTTTCATGCCCCCAGGATATATGCTGGAAAATATTTAATAATAAGTAGCTAACTAATTTGAACCCTGAAAGAAAGGCATATAGAATTGGTCCAAAGAACTTTTAGCTGAGGATATCAGCTCAATCCAGATGTCATTTTTGCTACAAATGTACTGCAGAGTGGTGAAATATTTGACAAAGGAAAAGTAGATGTAACTATGGAAATCATAACTTTGACAACAACATGAAGATTCTGAAGGATAACAAGCATCACAGACAGAAGTGACAATTATGAATAAAAATCCCAATGTACACTGTATAATAAGAAAGAGTCTATTTTTCCTCTCTGAGTATTTCCCACCACCTCATAATTCTTCTCATTAATGACAATGGGACAAAGGAACAGTCAGGACATTCCTACCTGGTTTCCAGATGAACTGATTATCCTTTTTGCCTTCCAAATAAGTTGCATGGGAGAGCAAGAGAGAAAGCAATGGAAATAGCTTCCTCATGCTCCTCCATACCCAAAGAGTAACAGCCAGATCACGCTTTGAAAACATTCTTCAGATTTTTCAGCCTCTTGACTTGCTATTCCTAGAAGAAAAAGAAAAAAAAGAAAAAAAGGTAAATTTCTTCTGTTCAGAAATTATGAAAACTCACTTTGTGAGTGTGGTTATCATGATAGCGTTACAAATGTCCCATTATCATGAAAATCAACCATGCAATACTAACATTTGAAGGTCAGCAATTAATTAACCAGGGTTTTAATCCCCATGTTGTTGTTGTTGTTGTTAGGTAATTCCAGGTGGATCTGACTTATAGCCACTCTCTGTACAACAGAATGAAACACTATTAACACTGTGCTATGCACACAATCTTTTTATGTTTCAGCCGTTGTTGTAGCCACTATGTTTCTTCTAATTATGAGTTGTGCCATATCAGCAAAAGAAGGTGCCAGTGGCTTTCCTCCATTTCTGTCCTTAAGGTCAACTGTACTTTTGAGGTGGCAACTCTTCCCTAGTTGTATCTTGAATAGCTTCCAGCCTGGGGGCTCTTTTTCTGGCACTATATTTGACAGTGCTGCTCTGCTATTCATAGGGTTTTTAATGGCTGTTTAGGGAGTGGACTGCCAGGTCCTTCTCCCTAGTATGTCTTAGTCTGGAAACTTATCTGAAACCTGCCTACTATGGGTGGTCCTGTTGGTATCTAAAATACTAGTGGTGTAGCTTTCAGACTCACAGCAACACATAAGCCCCCACAGCATGACAAGCTGACAGACAGTGAGGGTTACCCATGAAAGTCATCATCAATTGTATGAACTCAATAGTCCCTCAGTTTACTGTTATTTTTAAAAGAAAGCAAGGTCAGCAGATGTGACACAGCCAAATTCATTGAGGAGTTCATGATTGAGAGAGTCATAGACAACAAAGACCAAAAAAGGGTAAGGAATGTTCTAACAGTAGTATGAAGAAAGTGGATGGAAAGATTGAGGACAAAGCAATTAGTTATTTGATAATAAGAAAAAAGAGTGAGAAACTTCACACAAGATAATATTTGAGAAGACTCTAAGGGAAACAGCAGGGCTTGAAGGAGTCAGGAAGGACACATCAGACAGAGAGAACAAGAAGGCTTTGAAATGCATTTCATGTTTGGGGATTAGTGATTAGGAGGATGGTTGCTGTGAAGGACACAAAAAGGAGAGTGGAATGGATGGAGATGAGATTTAGAACATACATCAGGGGTCAAATTATAAAGAGCCTTAAGCATCATATGAGGTAGTTAGGCTTCATGCAATAATTAGTAAAAATAAGAATCACAGAAGAGCAAACGCCTTTCAAATAACAAAAGTCAGTGGGCATAATGGATTACTAGTGGATGGTGCTGGAGACATTGACTACAGTTAGGAAAGTGTTGAAATAGTTCAAGCAACTATTGATAAACAAAACGATCAGGATGGAATTGTGAAGTAGAGCAGAGACTGGGTTAAAATGATTTTCACTGAGAACCGGATATGCTATGTAAAAGGAAGGAGATTAAACAGGATAGCAAATTGCAAACTTAGATGACTGAACCTAGGGTACTCCTTTACCAAAGTGGGGAAATGGGAAGAGGGACAGGTTTGAAAAGGAAGGTAAGAAGAATTTACTGAGAATATATGAAGTCTGATATGCCTGCTAAATATCCAAGTGTAGTTTCTGGTTGTCTGGGTCTTTTGCTTGTTTTTTATTATTGTTGTTTTCCATCTTGTTTTAGTTTTTGTTTGTTTTTTTATTTGTTTTGTTTTTTGTGGTGCTAGAGATCAAATCCAGGGCCTGGTACATGCAGGGCAAATGCTCTACTACTGAACTATATCCCAACCTCCATCTAGATACAGTTTTCTAAAAGATAATAACAAAATTCTACCTGGAGTAAAGGAGAGCTTAGACAACCATTATACATGTATCATGAAAATATATACATAACCCGATATAAGCACTTTGTTCTTATTGTTATTAGGTGGCATTGAGTCGGGTCCAACTCACAGCCACCCTAAGTACAACAGAAGAAAACACTCCCTGACACTCTGCCATGCCCAGCACTATGTCAGTGTTTCTCTGCTATTCATAGGGTTTTCAATGATTGATTTTTTCAGGATTGTTTCAGGAGTGGACTGCCAGGTCTTTCTCCTTTTTTTTTTTTTTTTTTTTTTTTGGTGGTGCTGGGGATCAAACCAAGGGCCTTAGAGAACACAGAGCATCACTCTACCAAGAGCTAAACCCCAGCCCCCAGAAATAAGCATAGGAGGATAAAAGGACCAGACAATAAAAAGGATATCAAGGGTAGGAATTCTTGTTCCTAATTATCTACCTGCAAAATTGTTGAAGTTGGGTGGCAAATCTGATTATGAACTTCCTATTAACCAAAGGAAATGCATTAAAATAGCTACTACAGTTCTATAGTCCTCATGTGCACAGGATTAAATTATACCTCCTCTGTCCTCCCTGAGGAGAAGCCATTGCCTTGCTCCCAAGCACCAGTGGAATTTACCCCAGGAGTCCTCGTAAACACAGATGATGCTAAACAATGTGCTGAACACATTACTTCTTCAAATAAAATAGGGAAGGGCAAATTGTATATGGTGGTGTCTCACGACACTCCTAGAACACTCCAAGGGTACAGTAGCAAAGTACAAATCAGTAAAAATTATTCTGCAAGGAGTCAAGCAATGAAATTCAAGCACACAACTCTCTGATGGCCTACCTCAATCCAAGGATGAAGAGAATACTTTTAAAGGCAACCAAAAGCTTTTCTTCAAATTTTTATATCACATACCAATATTGAGAAGGGTAAAAGTACAGGGCTCTGGCTGAAATAAAATAAGGCTCAGTTGCTTGACTATCCCCAAGAGTGTCTGTTAGAGGACTTCATGGAACCCTTGGGGTATTACTAGACACAATTCTAAAATCTCCATCCTCAAGAATTGAACTGGTCACAAATATCTTGATGCAAACAGCCAACAATACGATTGATCACAGTCATGCTTCTCTTAAAGTACGGGCAATATGGGCACTAAATTACAGTTTATAATAAGTCCATTGCTAACTTATATGGTATTTGACCAAGAAGCAGATAAAGATAGCCCCTCCATAAGTAGAAATATTCTTGAGTTAGTATATTATTATAGCACTGAAATGTTCTGTACATGAGTCCTTTTCTAGAAACCCAGTGGTCAGAAGCCCAGGCAGTACATACAGGGCCACTCTGGCCTCCTTGCACACATGAAGACTCACAAACACATATGTCGCCCTCAGGAAGCATTCTCCATGCCCTCCCTCCCACTATGCAGGTGCAGAAACTGCTTCCTTCAGAGCTAGGGTTGCAACAGAGCTAGAGAAGCCCTCAAAGAGTGGCAGGACACAGAGTGCCATCACAGGCATATGGGTTTACCAGTCAATGCCAGCTTTGCTCAGCATATAAGGCTATGGGTTCAGCAGTGGTTATGTAGAAAGGAGCTTCTGGTTCCCACTAGAAGCCCTAGGATCTCAGCTTCCATCACATACTCCGTAAGCTAGCATCTGTATGTGAATTGTGGTCCCTTGGAAGAGACATCTTTGTACTATACACATACCCTAAACTACAAATATTACACATTGTTGTTGTTGTTGTTGGGTACCATCAAATCGGTGTCCGACTCATAGTGACCCTATGTACAACAGGTGAAACACTATTGTCAGTGTTTCTCTGCTATTCATAGGGTTTTCTATGGCAGATTGATTTTTGGGAGTGGGTTGCCAGGTCCTCCTCCCATGCCTACAGTATCTGCTGTTCCCCGGCAGTCTCCCATCAAGTATTAACCAAGCCCGACCCTGCTTAGCTTCCAAAATCTGATGGGATCATAAGCCACAGTGTTATGGCTGCAGGCTATTACACACTGATAATGACAAATGCACATGCTTTTAAAAAGCAATGGGATTGGGGTGCAGTGGCACATGGCTGTAACTTCAGTAATCAGGAGGCAGTGGTAGGAGGATCACAAGTTCGAGGCCAGAGATAGTCTGCATAACTTAGTAAAACCCTGTCTCAAAATAAAAAGTAAAAAAGGGCTGAGGTGTGGCTCAGTGGTAGAGCCCTTCCAAGAGTATGCACAAGGCCTTGGGTTCAACTCCCCAAATACTGCTCCTCCCCCCAAAAATGAATGGGAAATGTATCATAATTGCCTGCTTGATTTTTATTTATTTATTTATTTTTAAACTGGATCTCATTATGTAGACCACAGTGCACTCAAACTCGTGATCCTCTTGCCTCCATCTTCCAAATGCCGAGATTACAGGCATGTGCTGGTACAACTGGCTGGATCAAGATATTTTAAAGTCTGCCTAGGTCTTTTGTCTCAATGGACACTTCTGCTGAAAGGCAAACTCAAGCAAGGCTATTATTTCCTTCAGAAACCAGCAGAGGATTTTCAGATCTTCTGTAGACACAGGCAGACAAACACATATACATGCTCACACATGCATGCATACACACACACAAGTGAGTTACTCATTCTGAATATATAGATTTAACTCTCTCTATTCTGGATATTTTTCATAAGACATCATTGCTAATAATGCCTCTGAGGCAGTAGAGAACAATCTATACACTGTGCCTATGAAATAAGATAAATTCCTAATGGATCCTACAAAGTTAAAAAAATATATACCCCTGGCAAAGCAAATGAGCTGTCCGTCTGTATGAGGGATCTACATCAATGCCATTTTAGAAGGCATTTGATAAAAATGATAATTGTGTTTTTACATAGTTGATCCTAAGATATTATTTCCAAAATTAATAAAGAAATTAGCTAGCAAGACCCATTCTCTACTGAGGCCACTCCTCTCCATGACACAAGCTTTCCAGGGTACAGGAGATGAATTGATCCTTTCTCGTTAGTGGGAAACATGCATCCAGCATATCTAAAAATATACTCAAGTCATTAAAATGTAAACTAAAGAAAAAGAAAGACCAAAAACATATTTGTTCTATTCCAAATGGCTACCAGTAGGAAGGAAAAAGAGATTTAAAAGGATTATGAGTTCCAGAGAGACAACACATGACCCAAAATGATCAGCCCAGGATTCATATAAAAATATTTTGAATTTTGCATCAATATTTGGATTTTACTTGAAAAAAATTTTAATGTTATATTGACATGGGTTACAAAAGCTTGGGACTCCTCTTAGGTTTGTTCACAAGCCAAAAGCTCTGTACTGACTCTCCGAAGAAACCCAGTGCTTTAAAGATTCCTTCTGTATTTACCTAGGTCACTATTCAACACTCAGACTGAAAGGTCCCAGGACAAAGTGGCTCAAAGAACCCACTGGACCACCACACCTCCTATCACTGGCTAACATGGTACATCACCAGTAAGAAATCTAAAATGGGTCTTGAAAATATGAGTCCAAAGCAGATCTTAGAGAATGAGCAAAGGATCTCAATTTAAGATGCTACAGCAATCCAACTCCTAAAAAACCCCATGTTGTTGGTGTCTGCACTAACTCTAGCACTACACTTCATCACTTCCCTTTGCTCAGGAAGCTTGAGGGCAGAGAATGGGAAATTGTCTTTGACAGAGCTTCCATCATCAGTCATGCTGCATGCATTTCATATGGAAGTAAAATGAGACTCTGCTGAGCTCAGGGAAAGTACAGGAAGGAATTTGAACCATATTTGTCTTACTCCACTAAACCATGTAGCCTTTCTTTCCCCAAATGTCTGAAACTTACTAACTTATTCGTTCAAAGACACTGGGAGTCATTATGACATCTGTAACTTGAGAAACCACATAAGAGTTCGCCATAAACAAAATGAGAAGATAAGAAACAATTAGAGAACCAGGCACAGAGATACATCCATGTAATCCCAGTGACCCCAGAGGCTGAGACAGGAGGATCTCTAGTTCCAGGCCAGGGGCAGCCTGTACAATTTAATGAGACCCACTCTCAAAATAAAATAAAAATTAGATTAAATTAGAAAGGGGCTGAGGCTGTAGTTCAGTGGTAGAGCACTTGCCTAGCATGCTCAAGGGTTTGAGTTCAAACTCTAGTACTGGAAAGAGGGAAGGGAAGGGAAGGAAAAGAGGAAAGGAAGGATAGAGGGAGAGAGGGAGGAAAGGAAGGAAGGAAAGAATGAAAGAAAGAAATTAGAGACTTCACTCCTCTGTTTATATAACACAAATAAAAAAATACTACAACTATGATAAAATATGTTATGCTGGAGATATGCTACCCACGATGGCATGAATAATTTATATTGTGAAGGTCGTTGAATCTAGAAATCAACTCATTTACTATATATCTTAGCATCCAAAATGTATTTGCAAGGTTAGCTCTAAACAGTTGAATACTAAGAGAAATTTAAAAACATAGTTTCTCCTTTTAGCCTCAGTTCTCGAATCATTTAAAGGCCATTCAAAAATGTGTCTTGCCCTTCATATGCATCTCATTTTTCCTCAAACATATTCTCATCAATGCAGTCCTTAAATATTTAAAAGGTACCAAACTTAAAAAATAAAATAGAAACTGTTCCAATTTGCTTTCAGCCTGAAGGAGCAGTGACGAGTGGGAGAAAAGCAAACTGTGATTATGCATATCCCCATAGTGCCATCTCACGGTAACTGTGCAGAGATGGCTCAGTAAAGATGCCTGACTGATGGGCTAATTCACAAGAGCAATGCTGTGCATTCCATTTCATCCCCCATAATGTCCTTCTCCTATGCTACCACACACACGATATTGTCCTAAGTACTACATTTAACACTCTCCACAGTCCTGCAAAGTTTTTACTCATATTATCCCCCATTTTAAAGGTGAGGAAACTGAGGTATGGAGAATGACATGATAAGCCAAGACCAGAAATGCAATAAGTTGTTTGCAAATGACCTCAAAGGTCTTCCTCTAATACAAGAGTGACTAGCATTGAAACTCACTATCAACACAATTTTTCATGCTCCTGAAGACGTTACTCCTTATCAAACCCATCTTGGTATTTTGAGCAAGTCAAGCTATATATCATTTCACTTAATCCTCACAATAATACTATAAGCAATTATTCATATTTTTGAAAAAAGAATAATCATTAAAGATATTAAATAATTAGTCCAAGGTCACCTCAGTCAGAAAGTGTTAAAAGTGGGCCGTGAAACAGTTCTGACACCTCAGCCCCCTGTGTTTACTACATCATTCCTGGTGAACCCTCGCAGGTCAGTCACTTGATAACCTCAAAGCCTTGGGGTCCTTACCTACCAAAAATGGACAGTCATCCACAACTCATAGGAAGAAGGGAATAAAATAAAGAAATAAAGGGTATGGATGAGCTCCTTCCAGAGTGAATGCTAAGGGGCTGTCATTATTAGTATCGTCATTGTGCTCTCAACAGTCACAGGAACCCCTATGCCAGCTATACTTAAGGAACAGTTTGAATGCAATCCTGCCCTACAAAGTAGAAGATGATTTTTCAACCTCACAATCATATAATTTGGGGCCATATTTCTGAAGAGCTAAGAATACTCTGTACCAAGAGCCCCATTAATGATTCACACTGACCCTGTGAAGGAGAAAATGGTTATTATCAACTCTATTTTATGAGAGAGTAACCTCTGGCCTCACAATGACCTGATGTTTAGTAATTTTCCCAGGCCTTTCAACCACCAGATTCTTCTGCTGAACACTTCACTCCCCAGAGTCCAGCCCGGCACTTTCTGTAGCTAACTGAAAAATCTTAATGACATCACATGTAAGCATGTGATACTTAGACACATACATAAAAATATACAAGCACCTTGTTTTAGTTTGCTACTTTAATAATTGCAATAGGTTTGCATCATATAATGAAGCCACAAAGAATTCTGAAAAATGTTGACACAAAAATTTTACCTCTCTCTTAATAAACTTTTGCCACTGGTCATAAGAGACACAAAAAGGGCTTGAAATAGCCTTCCTGACACCTTCAAAACTAAAACTTGGTGGTAGTACCAGATATTATATTCTCCCTTTCATTTAGAACTATAACTTTTTAGGATGTCCTCATGCCCTGTTTAAAAAAGAAAAGAAACTCACATTCCTAGATTTGCTTATAGCAAAACCAGACACACAATGTAGTTCTGGCCAAGGATTTATAGGTAGAAGCGTCAAGGATGTGAAGACCTCCTTCATCCAATAAAAAGATAAACTCCACAGAAAGAAGGTAAGGTCCTTTGCCATTGGCCCCATTCCCACAGAACGTGAATGTAATACCTGGAGATGACAGAGCCATCTTGAAACCATGAAGATGGATGTCATCTCCTAACAATGAAGATGAGGGGGACATAGACCAATCCTGAGACTCAGATGCCATTGTGGAGCTGTAGCGATTGTTTTAGACTGTCAACTTATACAGTTTCTATTTTGTAGGAAAATAAAACCTTTTGCTTTGAAGCTACTTTTTTGTGTGCTTTCTGTTACATGAGCTTAAAGCTACTCATAAGTCCTACAATGTCTATTAGGAGCAGAGGATCTATTTATAAAGGGGCTGGGATTTAGCTCAGTTGGTAGAGCACTGCGCTGCAGTCTCTGAGGTCCCGAGTTTGATTCCCAGCACCACAAAAAATGGGAGAAGGACCTGGCAATCCACTCAAAGGCAATCCTGAAACAGTCAGCCATTGAAAACCCTATGAGGGTCACTATGAGTCAGATACCGACTCAACGGCACCTAACAACAACAATTTGTATGAATATCTCTCTCTCTATGACTTCTGCAAATTGAAACACAACTTTTCATCTCATGTGATTCATGCTATACATTAAAACAGCCTGCTGAACCGGAACATGAATAGGCCCAGTTCTATGAAGGCAAGGTTGGTTTATTCCCCATATTGGATATTTCATCTCATATGTACATTAGTCCAAGAAAAGTACCTGCATCTGTGGTCATTTTTCATAAGGGTTATTCCAGGGGAAAAAAAGGGACATTTCATTTATGATGGCAACTGCAAACAATGAAGCTATATGAACTGCTATATTGTCACTAGAGCACCTAAAACTGCATACCAAAGAAAGGGAGCAGTTACTCTGGTACACTACCTTAGATATTCTATGAGAACAATTTCATTCATATGCTATTGTTGTTGTTAGGTGCCATCGAGTCAGTATCTGACTCATAGCGAACCTCATAGGGTTTTCAATGGCTGTTTCGGGATTGCCTTGGGAGTGGATTGCCAGGTCCTTCTCCCATTTTTGCGGTGCTGGGAATTGATCTCAGGACCTCAGATACTACAGCGAAGTGCTCTACCAACTGAACTAAATCCCAGCCCCTTTCATTCATATAGGTAGAGTCAAAAGTAAGAACATATTCATGTAGCTTCCTTCCATGTATTGTCATTCCCCTCTTTACTCCAAAGCTGTTGCGGATATATTCTTATAACATGAGAACCAGCCATCCTGTTACCACATCACAGAATCATCTCCTCACTGCTCCCAGCATTCTTAGTTGATGCTTTCCACTACTCCCTCTTTAAACATGTTCTTCACTTGAGACAGAGACATCCAATTCCACTTTTTCTTTTTTCTCACTGCCTATTTTTTTTGCCTCCATTCCTAATATGTCCTCATTCTTATCTCTAAATTGGAATTGCTCTGATTCTGTCCTCAGACTCTCTTTCTTTTCCGTATTTAGTCTCTCCCAGGTACGCTTATTTGGCCTCATAGCTTTAAAGACCATACTTCATGATGCCTATTTCTCCGTATCCACTATTTATCTCCATCCCTGACTTCTTTCATGATCTTGTACTTATAAATTACAACAAAACATCTCCACATGAATAAACAACTCTCATGTAACCCAGGTGCCTGCAGCCATACCATTGTGACATCTGATCCCATCAGATCTTGGAAGCTAAGTAGGGAAGAACCTGTTTAGTACTTGAATGGGAGACTGCCTGGGAAAACCAGGTGCTGTAGGCTTGGGAGAAGGACCTGGTAACCCACTCCCCAAAAACAATCAGCCATTGAAAACCCTATGAATAGCAGAGATCCACTGACAATAGTGTTTCTAATTTTGTACATAGGGTCACTATGAGTTGGACACCAACTCACAGCACCCAACAGAAACAACAACAATGTAACACAGGAAGCAATGCTCTTCACTCCCTTATGTGGCCCAAAGCAGAATTCTGTCTCAAAAATGGCTTCATGTTTCACCAGAGCAGAAACACAGAAGTCATCTTGAAATCCTGTCTTTCTCTCACATCTGAAAATCAGTCCATCAGTAAATATGGTTTCACAAAGGCCAACAGTAAACTTGATAGCTTTAGGAATGTCTATTGGCTTGAGCCTCTGAATTCTCTCCTCCATGCTCAGTAAGTTTACTTATTAGTTACACAACCCTGAACTAATTGGCTGATGAACTACTTTTACTTTATAAATAATTTACAAATATCTTATTCTATCACACCCCAAAAAGGCGGAAGGATAGAAAAGTTGAATATTATCTATATTTTTAAAATCCTCAAGTAAGCAACTCTTTTCTTAAAAAGTAGCCAAAAAACAGTTAGTTTAATATGAATAATATATAAACATATCACTAAAGAAAAGATAAAATCTATATAATCTGTTTTGAGGAGCTTGGGTTAAGCATAAAAAGAAAACACTTACCATTCGAAAAGTTTACATTCTAGAAAAAGAAAATAAGTACAATATACATTGTATATATTTTAAGAAGTAAAAGAGTTACATAGTGATGTCTGTCTATAGTCCATCATGACTGAAGCTTCAAGGAAAAATTTAATAATCTCTTTTTATGAAATTATATATATATTATATGGAATATATTGAAAACACATATGTAAATGATGTAGAGAGAGAATGATTTTATGTGGGATTATATTTAAATTGCTAGAGTTAACTCAGTTGGTAGACTGCTGCCTCATACTTTCTGAGGACCCAGGTTCTATTCCCAGCACCACAAAAATGGGAGAAGGATGTGGCACTCCACTCCCAAAACAATCAGCCATTGAAAACCCTATGATGCTTGCTCTGAGTCAGATTTGACTCAACGGCACCAAAAAGCATATGTATGGATAGATAGATAGATAGGTATCAATATAAATTTACTTTACTCTGAAGATCTTTATAAGAATTCAGGATAACAAGACTGTGTGAACATGACATCCTCTTTTCAAATGTTGTTGACCTTTGAAATTAAAAATACTTAATTACTCATTAATATTTTCTACATTGTAAGATTCTAAATATTTAATGTCAGGATAATTATCCAGTTAAACTGCAAGAATACCTTTGTGTTCTCTTGATTAATTATGCATCTGGTGTTGCAAAGGAAGTTATTGAAAAATGTGCCCACAGTTGACATGAAAATAATAACATGTTTATAAGCCTATAAAATTTTCTAACAGTCTCTTCCATTATCTTTCATAAGTTTTCATTTATTATGGCTACTTAATGGCCACTAATAAGTTGCTCATTAGATTCAGAAGATGTGGTAGAATTTACTTTCATCCTATGATATCCTGAGTTCCCTTTTGGGAGTGGAGTGATATCTGAAAGAAAATATCCCAGGTTAAGTTGAAACACAAAAGGTAGTTTTAGATTCTTTTTTTTACTTTGTAAACCACAAGAAAAGTTTTACTGTACAAACTACAAGGAAAACTATGGTTTATACAATACCTTAAAAAACTGCAATGTGTTCAATCAATACTACCCACCTCCAATTTCAAAGGAATAGGCAGAAGGGCTGGGATGTAGCTCAGTGACAGAGCACTCGCCAAACTTGTGCAAGCCCTGGGTTCAATCCCCAGCACCATGAAAACAAAACAAACATCAAATGAACAGGCATAAATTGATGCCATTGAATAAAAACCCATGATTCACTTCACTACTATGTCACACTGTTAAAGTGTGTGTGTGTGTGTGTGTGTGTGTGTGTGTATAAACAAATACTTTTAATTGTACATACTCATGGGGAAAGTCACGATAATTTGATACAGATATGTGTGTGTGTGTGTGTGTGTGTGTGTGTGTGTGTGTGTATGATATATAATGATCCAACCAGGGTAATGGGCATTTCCATCTCCTTAAACATTTATCATTTCTTTATGTTGGGAATCTTCCAATTCCAATCTTCTAGTTGCTTAAAATATATAATAAATTGGTATAAACTATAGTCACCCTGCTGTGCTATAGAACATAGAAATTATTCTTCCTATCTTTAAACTATATATTGGTCTCCATTATCCAACATCTTTGTATACTTCCTGCTTCTCACCCTTCCATCAAATGATCACATTCTACTCTATACTTCTATTAAATCAATATTTGTGGCTTCCATATATGAGAGAGAACATATGGTATTTGTCTTTCTGTGTCTGGTTCATTTCACTTAACATAATTTCCTCCAGTTCTTATCCATGTTGCCACAAATGCCAAGATTTCATTCTTTTTATGGCTGAATAATATTCTATTGTATATATGTACCACATTTTCTTCATCTACTCATCCATTGATGGACGCCTCATTTGATTCCCTATCTTGGCTCTTGTGAGTAGGTGCTACAATAAATATGGAAGTGCAGGCACCTCTTTTATATGATGACTTCATTTCCTTTGGAAATATACTTAGGAATGGGAAAGCTAGATTCTATTATAGGTCTATTTTTGGTTTTTCAAGGAACCTGTTTTTCATAATGGATACACCAACTCATATTTCCACCAACAGCACAAGTACTTTTAAAATGATATTTTTTAAATGATAAACTGGCTAAAACACAAAACTAAAAATTTCAAAGAGTGATTTCTCTCAGAAAAAGAATAAAAATTCACTGGGCATCCTGGCAATTTGCCACTGGAAATTTTACATTTAAAAGTTTAATTACAAACTTAGATAAGTGGATTATAATGAAAGATATCTCCAGCAAGGGAGCCCAGACAGATGCATCATGAATACATTAAAGAAAACACTAGAGAGAGAACTTTCCATCAGCAGAAAGATTTTAATTAAACAGCAACAGGATGGATCTCTTCTGTGAAATGGCATTACTATTACCCACAGTTCATTAAAACTATTTACTATAGTCTTTAAAACTATTTCAACCTAGAAAACATGTTTAAACCTTTCATTCTTAGTTATGAAAAGAGAAACTGTGGGCATGTGCAGGGAAAAGGCTCATTGATGAATTGTAGGAATGGAAAAGCATTTGTTTGTATACCACCCTTGGCAAATCACACATGAAATAACCACACTTGAAGTAGCTTCACAGTACACAGAGATCCAAAGCCTTCAGACAAAGGCAGAGGAGCCAATAGTGACAGTCAAGGTGTCCATTAAAATAGTATGGTCCATTAGAGACAACCAAGAGGATAGCTTGTCTGAGATCCTATTACCGGCATGAACTAAATCATTCACTTGGGACACTAGCATGGTGAAGGCATGCATTTTCAAAAGCCTCACCAATATTCCTCAAGCCTCTGCAGTGTCCAAACAAGAGTTTGTGACTTGATGTAAGAGGTCATATTTTATTCATCTTGTATTCCTAATTTGTAGCCCAATAATTAGACCCAGTGAATACAGTAAATGTTAACTAAATGAAGAAACAAATGAACCAAATAGGTATAGCTGGATACAGTTTATTGTAACAATATGACACTGGGTCATTTAACAAATGAGAAAGAACTAGTCCAGGAAAAGCAACTGTTTCAAACACTTATGGGAAATTGATTCCCCATTATGGTCCTCCGAAACACTATAAAGAGATTCCTAACTTTTTCTATTTACCCTACCAACATTCCACTTTTATAGCAAACATTTTCCAGGCTATAGCCAATTTCAAAATTGAAGTGAGCACCAACAGGTACAATGTTGGAAGATCTCTAGGATTTCAAAGAAGGGTACTTTAGCTGGGCTTGGTGGCACATGCCTGTAATCTCAGAGATCAGGAAGCAGATGCAGGAGTATTATAGATTCAAATCCAGTCTGGGCTATATTGCAAGACCCTGTCTCAAAAAACAAAGGGCTAGGGATATAGCTCAGTGGTAAAGCACTTGCCTAGCATGTACAAAGCCCTGGATTCAATCTCCAGTACTGGAGAGAAAGAAAGAAAGAAAGAAAGAAAGAAAGAAAGAAAGAAAGAAAGAAAGAGAGGGAGAGAGAGGGGGGGGAGGGAGGGAGGGAGAGAGAGGGGGGGGAGGAAGGGAGGGACACTTTTTTGACTTTAACACTATATATTCTCTACCCCATCAACATGTATAAATAAAATACTAATAATAAAAAATAAAATAAAACTGTATAAGGAAAATGAAATGTTTTATTAAATAAATCTTCATGATTAAGTAAAATTATTAAGCAAAATATATGAGTTATATTTCCTGTGCTAATAGTCTTAGAATGTCAGAGTCTTATTATTTCTACAAGTAGTCACCAATTTTTTTTCAGAGTTAAGAGTGAAGTTCAGGAAGGTTCAAAGTACCTACAGGCCTTGGAAAATAATATACTTTAATATAATCATTTCTATTAAAGTTCAAAATATAACTTCCCACAGAATTTTTTTGCTGTATGAGAGCACTAGATATTAACAGCAACACAGACATGACCTCTGTCAGCTGAGGGAGAAGAAATAACAATCAAAAATCTGAAGGTCAGAAAAAGATGTCTGTGGGAACAAAGCAGTCATCTGAGAGAGCAGAAAGAAATATCAGAGACTTCTTAAATGCATTAAAACAAAAATGGCACAATATAAATCCATCAGTATAGACACACGGTAAGCTCTGAAGCATGAGGCAAATGACAAGAATGAAGTAGACACTCTCACAAATGTTTAAAAATGAAATCTCACTTTCCCCACCTTTAGTACCTTGCTGGAAAAGTGGCCATCACACCTAATACCTAGGCACTGATAACCCTTTTGGGCAACCAGAGGCAAAGCTCATCATTCAAGATGGTCAAATCAGACTTGCATGGAATGGTATATTTATGAGACAAAAAGTATCACAATATGTCACCTTCCAGGTCATTTGTCACTTTGTTCTGTGGCCACAGCTGGGCTTTAATCCTCCACCTACTCTAAAAATGCTTGTCTTTGATCACTGGGTTGTTGTATTGTTAGGTGCCGTTGAGTTGGTGTCCAACTCACACCGAACCTATGTACAAGGGATGAAACAAGATTGTCATGCTTCTCTGCTATTCATAGGGTTTCAATGGCTGATTGTTTCTTGAGAGTGTGCTGCCAGGTCCTTCTCCCAAGCCTACAGCACCTGGTGTTCCCAGGTGGTCTCCCATCCAAGTACTAACCAGTTCCAACCCTGATTAGCTTCTGAGATCTGATGGGATTGGATGCCACAGTGGTACAGCTGCAGGGTTGGTCACTGGGTAGGAGTCCTGAATAAGTTTAGAGAAGGCAAGATGGCATACTCCAACAAATCTTTGCCACTACTATAAAAAATACAGTAGAGTGACTCTTCACAGAGATTCAACAGTCTTATGAAAAGAGTATCATTTTGTTTGTCTTGTTTGTACATTTGGTTTGTCTTGAGATGGAGGTCTTGTTATGTAGCCAGCCTTATGATCCTCCTACCTTGGCCTCTGAAGTGTTGGGATTGTAAGCATTGTACCACTACGAGGCCAAGCAAGCTTCCAGTGATGGCATATACTTCCTACCTGATGCCAGTATTTACCTTCCACAATTTCCAATACATGCCATTGTTTTTGTATCCCTTTTCCCTCCTTGTCCTCTCTGGCAACTCTTCTTACACCCTCTAACTTACAAGCACAAGGAATGGAAGTGGAAGACAATGTTGAAACATGTAAGAGCATTGACACAGACACTTGAAGGATCCAGGAATTTAAAAAATGTTGGAAGAGGCCCTATCACTCACAGTTTCTCCAATATTCTTCACAGGAATTGAGTATTTCCATGGCAGAAAATTAATTCAATGTTCCATACAGCAACCTATTCCAGTTTTGCATAGCTCCTATCATTAGTATGTATATCTCAAATTGTCATCATTGTTTTCTTATTCTAAAGCTCTTGATCTTAACTATTCCCTTTAGAATTATAGCTAAGTCATAACTTAATGCTAAGTTGTTGTTGTTGTTAGGTGCCATCAAATGCAGTCCAACTCATGGTGACCCTACATATAATCAAATAAAACACTCCCCAACACTGTGCCATGCCCAGTACTAGGTCAGTGTTTCTCTGCTATTAATAGGGTTTTCAAAAGCTAAGTTATAATTGAAAAAAACTCCAAGACTTACCTTTTTTAGGCTAAACATGTCTAACTCTTTCAACTATTTCCCATTAATCATGGTTTCCATCCTTTACCAAAACAACCTTTATCCTGACATGCCCCAGAAAATGAAGGACAGACTTCTGAAAGACAGAGCTGTGAGCCATGAGCAGCCAGCAGGAAAAGGGAATTGGATACATGATCACTATGCCAGAAATAATACTGAATATAGAACAAAAAATGCACAAAAATGTTCATATTAGTCTTATTATAAATGTTAATCAGAAACATAATAATGTTAATTAGAAAGGCAGTAACCTAAAAGTCTATTATAGAAAGAAGATTAACTTCATTATTATCTTCTAATGAAATATTTTGCAGCCATTTTGTGCAGTTACAAAGGAATAAAAATATGGAAAAGGTGTATAAGTTGAAATAAAACAGCGATATTATATAATATTTAATTAATATTATGAAGAAAATCTATACATTAATTTTGGGTAAAGAATAGTAGAGTAAAAATGTTAGCCATATTTGCATGACAGAAATATGAGAGATTTTATTATTCCTTGTCCTCTTTTCAAGCTTCAAAAAATTAATTAGGATGTACATTTCAGAATATCTCAATTTTTTAATTTAAAAAACCCAGTGAACACACTGTGTGTACTCAACACTATATGTGGCACAATTTGGAGCACATATCAAGTGCTTTAAAATGTACCTGCTGGATGCCTCAAGAGCCAACTCAGCAAAACCATTTCCCTGCATCGTGTGGATTTTGGCACTTTGTCAGTGAAATGATGTTTTTCCCAGGAAGGAAAATAATCTTGCCACAAAAGAAACTTTAATGACTATTTTAAAAATAGTGTTGTTTCCCTTGGTAGCCATTCTTCTCCAAGTATCAAATAGGGGACATGCTTTCCCCTTGTTTTGTGCTCTACACGGCACATCTAAACACGGAGTTACCATCAACTTTTAATGTAAAAGCCTGGAGCAAGAAAGGAAGCAAGACTGTGTAAATAATCAAGCCTTCTTGTGGGATAACTTCTGTATATTTTATCATGAAAATTGAAATAAATGTAAAAGATTTGCCTCTTTCAAGAAGGTAATCTTATTTTGATTTATTTTTGTTGAAGCTGTTCCCAGGTTCCATAATGAAAGCTTAAAGTCAGTCAGAGAGAGAGAGATCCACCTCTCTCTGCTTTTCTTTTCCACACCTAATAGCTGTGCCAATCATAGAACCTCTTCCTAGTTCCCTAAATCAACCAAAATCCAATATAATAATGTCTTCTCCCAATATTCTCTGCTCCAATTGGCTGCATTCAAAGAACAGAGGCCAAATCCTCTCACAATGATAGTCACTGTCACAGCCAACTGCAAACTAATTTCATTTAATATTTAGGTGAATTTCTAATGCAAAGAGATCTGGATCATCCCTCAGATGCTTTAAAATCTGCCACAGACCTAACTCCATGATTTTAGTTTCCAGCAACACAGCAAACAGAACCTCATGATCCTGCTCCCTCCTCTAAGGAGGTATTTCATACCAAACATTGCCATCATCAAATATTTAATAACTACCAGAATGCAGAGACAAAGTTGGGGCTAGGATTTAGCTCAGCTGGTAGAGCACTGAGCTGCACTCTCTGAGGTCCCAAGTTCAATTCCCAGCACTGCAAAAATGAGAGCAGGGCCTGGCAATCCACTCCGTAAGGCAATCCCAGAACAGTCAGCCATTGAAAACCCTATGAGGGTGTCTATGAGTCGGATACCGACATGAGGGCACCTAACAACAACAAGAGACAAAGTAGTGTGCTGGGCTCAAGTGAAAACAGGAGGCATTACACATGGCCCCTCCTTTGAGGATGCTCATCAACTAACCAACAATTACTGACATAGGCAAACGCCAATTTCCCATTACAGACCAAGAGTGTTCTAGGAGCCTCTAGAATGACTTCAAGCAGACTTGAAAGATGATAGGATTTTAGACCAGGCTGAAGCATGGGAAAAGATGGAGTATCAAGCAAAGTAATAGTATAAACTAACACACTGAGATTTGCTCCTTGGAAACAGATGGAAGCTATAGTGTAAAATATCTGAACTGTGAAAGCTTTGGGTTTTATTCAATTACTAAAGAATTTGGAAAATCAGGCCCATTACATTGGTAGTAGAAAATAGGAGGTGTTCTCTTAAATGAGAAAATGCAGTACAGAAAGAGCACGTGTCCAAAAGGTCAACCTAGAGTCTTTTCCAGGGCTTCAAACCTATGGAAATTTGGGTTTAAGTGCAGTTCAATATGTTAAAAAGTATAGGGTTCAGATTCAGTTTTGGTTCAGGTTTAAAATAGCGACCCTCTGTACAACAGGGGAAACACTATTGTCAGTGCTTCTCTGCTGTTCATAGGGTTTTCAATGGCAGATTGGTTTTTGGGAAGGGACTGCCAGGTCCTTCTCCCAAGCCTACAGCTTCTGGTGTTCCCAGGCGGTCTCCCATCCAGGTACTAACCAGGCCTGACCCTGCTTAGCTTCTGAGATCTGACAGGATCGGATGCCACAGGGCTACTGCTGCAGGCCAAAAAAAAAAAAATTATGTACTATAAAATAGCCAATGATTTAAAAAAAAAAATTAAAGAATGAACTAAAATTCAATTTTTCCCTGAGTTCAGGTTCAGAAATTTTTTTTAAATACTTGAAAAGGAAGGGGTTCATGGTTCAGGATCAGGTTTGGGTTCAGTTTAAAGCCCTGCTATCTAAAAATAGGATTTAAACCCAAACTCTAACACACACACACACACAAAAAAAAAAATCTCTAAATTTTAATATATTGAACCTGTGCAGAAACCTGAACCCAAATTTTGCAAACTCTGATCATATTTAGGGAAGAAATAGCATTTTTCTTCTATCTCTTCTGGGTAAAATGCTCATTTCTACCTGACTGTTTTGTTACCTTCTCTACAATCCTCAAGGCCTAACATAAATGGCCCCTCATCTGTTAGGTTCATCTCCAACTCATCATGACAGAGTTCTTCATTCCCCAATTAATGATACCAAAATATGCCATGCAATAATTATTTACACATCTTTTTCATCCATTACACTGTGAGCTCCATAGTAAGAAAGATTCTACCTTGTCATTTTTATATGCCTGCCAGTACATGGACTGAAGAGACTTTGTCAATGCTTATTCAATATTCAATGTCCAGCAAAGTGGAGAAAAACATTGACCTGACAGGTACAGGGGACATAAAACAGCAAAATTTTGTGGAATAATTGTAATTATAGCTGGACTTGGTTTAGAAGGTAGGATTCTGGATGTGACCCTGAGGTTATAGCTAAGATTCCTTTCTTGGGTGCATGGAAAGTGAGTGAGTTCATTTTCCATGCAGGAAAGCTGGGAGTTGTGGGGGCTGCAGAGGCAGCCTCCAAGATGGAATCTGATGATTCTCACCTCCCGATATCCAGGCCTTGTGTGGGTCTATCCTATAATGAGTAGAAAATTGTGAAAGTGATGGTGTGTGCCTTCCTAGGATACTTCATTAAAGATGTTACAGCTTTTGCCTTGTACTCTCCTGCTCATTCATTCTGGGCATCACCAGCACTTATGTCATGAGGATACTCCAATGGCCATATCAAGAGTCCACACTGCAAGGAACTGAGGCCTCCTGCCAACAGTGAGGACTACCATTTCAGACCTGTAGGTGAGGCTCATTATAGCCATTCATCCAGCCTCGGTCAAGCCATAAGATGACTGCAGACCCAGCTGGTATCTAGAGTAAGACGTCAGAACCAGCCAACTAAGATGCTGACACACAGGGATTATGAGACAAGAAAGGTTTATTATTGTTTTCAGTTGCCAATATTTGAGTAATTTGTTACATAGCAATAAACAACCAGTGTCTAGTCTGTTTCTCTAGATCTCCTCCTAAAATAGGAGATAGGAAAGGGTAGTAAATAATAGTTACACTCACAGAAGACTCTTGATTACTCTGAACATAGATCAAACACTGGAGACTGGAACAGATCAGGTTCCAAATGAGGGGATCTAATTCAAGTCCTCTTTATGCCCTGGCTTACAACAACTCAGGGTAAGTTCATTTGCCCTTCTGAAATTCTATTGCAAAATTAGAATATAATATGAATGGCAAAGAAACACTGTCATATATACTGCCAGAAAAGGAGCACCCAGGTTGGAAGATACTCAAAAGACTACTGGGAAAGAGTTGCCTCTTCAAAGTAGAGTCTACCTACTTTGACGGAAATGGAATTAGGCCCCAGAGACCTACATTTGCTGAGGTGGCACAACTCAAAATGGAGAGAAACAACTGTAAATATCCATTAATAATTGGAACATAAAATGTATGTAGTATGAATCTAAGAAAATTAGAAATGATAAAAAATGAAATGGAGTACATAAACATTGAAAATTCTAGGCACCAGTGAGCTAAAATGGACCAGTATGGGCCATTTTGTGTCAAACAATCATATGGTCTATTATGTTGGGAATGAGAAACTAAAGAGAAATGAGGTTGCACTCATCATCAAAAAAGACATTTCAAGATCTGTCCTGAAATAAAATGTTGTCAGTGATAGAATAATATCCATATGCCTACAAGGAAGGACAGTTAATATGACTATTATTCAAACTTATACACCCACCACAAAGGCCACAAATGAAGAAAGGGAAGACTTCTATCAGCTTCTGCAATCTAAAATAGATCAAACATGCAATCAAGACAAACTCATAATCACTGGTGACTGGAATGCAAAGGTTGGAAACAAATAAGAAGGCTCAGTAGCTGGAAAATATGGTCTTGGTGACAGAAATGAAGCTGGAGATCACATGATAGAATTTTGTCAGACCGATGACCTTTTCATTGCAAATACGTTTTTTCAACATCATAAACAGAGACTATACACATGGACTTCACCAGATGGAACATACAGGAATAGAATAGACTACAAATGTAGAAAGAGACGATGGAAAAGCTCTATACATAATGTCAAAACAAGACCAGGTGCTGACTGTGGATCAGACCATCAACTTCTCAGATGCAAGTTCAAACTGAAGCTGAAAAAAATTAGAACAAGAACACGAGAGCCACAGTATGACCTTGAGTATATCCCACCTGAGTTCAGAGACCACCTCAAAAATAGGTTTAATGCATTAGACACAAATGACAGGAGACCAGAAGAGTTGTAGCATGACATAAAAGATATCATTCAAGAAGGAAACAAAAAGTTATTAAAAAGAAAAAAAAAAGAAAAGACCAAATTACATGTCAAAAGAGACACTGGACCTTACCCTCGAACATCGAGCAGCTAAAGCAAAAGGAAGACATGATGAAGTTAAGGAACTAAACAGAAGATTTCAGAAGGCAGCTCGAGAAGAAAAAAACAAATATTATAATAACATGTGCAAGGAGCTGGAGGCAGAAAACCAAAAGAGAAGAACACGCTCTGTGTTTCTCAAGCTTAGGGAAGTGAAGAAAAAATTCAAGCCTCTAATGGCAGTAGTGAAAGATCCTACATGGAAAATATTAAATGATGCAGGAAACATCAAAAGAAGATGGGAAGAATACACAGAGTCATTATACAAGAAAGAATTGGTAGATGACCAAAACCATTCCAAGAGGTTGCATATGAAGAGGAATCAATGGTGTTGAAGGATGAAGTGGAAGCTGCCTTGAAAGAACTGGTGAAACACAAGGCTCCAGGAATTGATGGGATACCAATAGAGATGTTTCAACAAACAGATGCAGCACTGGAGGTGTTAACATGTTTGTGCCAACAGGTTGGGAAAACAGCTACTTGGCCAACTGACTGGAAGAGATCCATATTTGTGCCTATTCCCAAAAAAGGGGATCCAACTGAATGTGCAAACTATCAGACAATATCATTAACATCACACACAAGCAAAATTCTACTACAGATCATTCAGAAGTGACTGCAGCAGTATATAGACAGGGAATTACCGGAAAATCAAGTGGGATTCAGAAGAGGGTGGGGAACCAGAGACATCATTGCTGATGTCAGCTGGTTATTAGCTGAAAGCAGAGAATATCAAAAAGATATCTATCTATGTTTTATTGACTATGCAAAGGCATTTGATTGTGGGGATCATAATCAATTATGGATAACACTTCGGAAAATGGGAATAACAGAACAACTGATTGTGCTCATGAGAAATCTATACATGAACCAGGAGGCAGTTGTTTGAATAGAACAAGGAAACACTGAGTGGTTTAAAGTTGAGAAAGGTGTGTGTCAGGGCTGTATACTTTCACCCTATCTCTTCAATTTATACGCTGAGCAAATAATCTGAGAAGCTGGACTTTATGAGGAAGAATGCGGCCTCAAGATTGGAGGAAGACTCATTAACAACCTGCATTGTGCAGGTGACACAACTCTGCTTGCTGAAAATGAAGAGGATTTAAAACATTTACTGATGAAGATCAAAGATCATAGCCTTCAATATTGAAAAGCAAAGATGTCACATTGAAGACGAAGGTGCGTCTGACTCATGCCATGGTATTTTCAGTGGCATCATATGGTTGTGAAAGCTGGACATTAAACAAGAGAGACAGAAAAAGAATTGATGCTTTTGAATTGTGGTTCGGGAGACGTCTATTGAATATACCATGGACTGCCAAAAGAACCACCAAATCTGTCCTAGAAGAATTTCAACCAGAGTGCTCCTTGGAAGCAAGAATGGCCAAACTGCATCTTACATATTTCAGACATGTAGTCAGGAGAGATCAATCCCTGGAGAAGGACATCATGTTTGGGAGAGTGCAGGTCAACACAAAGGAGGAAAACCGTCCACCAGATGGATTGACACAGTGCCTGCAACAATGGGCTTAAACGTAAATAAGATGGTTTGCCTGGCACAGAATCGGCAAGTGTTTCGATCTGCTGTACATAGAGTCACTATGAGTCGGACTCTACGGCACCTAACAAGAACAACTGATGAAGATCAAAGATCACAGCCTTCAATATGGGTTATGACTAAACATCAACAAAACAAAAATCCTTAAGACTGGGTCAGCACGCAACTTCACAATAAATGGGGAAAAGATTGAGGTTGTCCAAGATTTTGCTTTGCTTAGCTCTATAATCAACACCCATGGAAGTAGCAGTCAAGAAATCAAAAGACGCATTGCTCTAGGAAAAGCTGTGGCCAAAGATCTGTTTAGAGTATTAAAAAGCAAAGATGTCACATTGAAGACGAAGGTGCGTCTAACTCATGCCATGGTATTTTCAGTTGCATCATATGGTTGTGAAAGCTGGACATTGAACAAGGGAGACAGATAAAGAATTGATGCTTTTGAATTGTGGTGCTAGAGATGTCTGTTGACCAAAAGAACCAACAAATCTGTCCTAAAAAAGTGCAACCAGAGTGCTCCTTGGAAGCAAGAATGGCCAGACTGTGTCTCACATATTTCGGACATGTAGTCAGGAGAGATCAATCCCTGGAGAAGGACATCATGTTTGGGAGAGTGGCAGGTCAACGCAAAAGAGGAAAACCCTCCACCAGATGGATTGACACAGTGTTTGCAACAATGGGCTTAAACATAAATAAGATCATTTGCCTGGCACAGAATCGGCAAGTGTTTCGATCTGCTGTACATAGGGTGGCTATGAGTCGGACTCGAATCGACGGCACCTAACAACAACAACAACAACAACAACAACAACAACAACAACATGTTTTATTAACTATGCAAAGACATTTGACTGTGTGGACCATAACAAATTATGGCTAACACTTTGAAGAAGGGGAATACCAGAGCACCTAATTGTACTCATGAGGAATCTGTACATGGACCAGGAGGCCATTGTTCAAATAGATCAAGGAAACATGGCCTGGTTTAAAGTTGAGAAAGGTGTGTGTCAGGGCTGTATACTTTCACCATATCTCTTCAATTTATATGCTGATAAAATAATCCAAGAAGCTAGACTTTATGAAGAAGAACATGGCATCAGGATTGAAGGAAGACTCATCAACAACTTGTATTATGCAGACGACAAAACTCTGCTTGTTGAAAGTGAGGATGATTTAAAACATTTACTGATGAAGATCAAAGAACATAGCCTTAACATCAACAAAACAAAAATCCTTACAATTGGGTCAGTATGTAACTTCACAATAAATGGAGCATAGATTGAAGTTGTCCATGATCTTGCTTAACTTGGTTCTACAATCAACACCCATGGAAACAGCAGTCAAGAAATTAAAAGATTCATTGCTTTGGGAAAAGCTACAGCAAAAGATCTCTTTAGAGTTATGTCACTTTGAAGATGAAGGTGCGCCTGACTCATGCCATGGTATTTTCAGTCACATCATATGTTTCTGAAAGCTGGACATTGAACAAGGGAGACAGGAGAAGAATTGATGCTTTTGAATTATGGTGCTACAGACAAATATTGAGTATACCATGGACTGCCAAAAGAGCCAACAGATCTGTCCTAAAAGAAATTTAACCAGAATGCTCCTTGGAAGCAAGGATGGCAGATTGCATCTTACTTATTTTGGACATGTAGTCAGGAGGGACCAATCCCTGGAGAAAAACATCATGTTTGGGAGAGTGGCAGATCATCAAAAAAAGTAAAACCCTCCACCAGATGGACTGACATGGTGTCTGCAGCAATGGGCTTAAACATAAATAAGGTCATGTGCGGGCTGGGATTTAGCTCAGTGGGTAGAGCGCTGCACTGCAGTCTCTGAGGTCCCGAGTTCAATTCCCAGCACCACAAAAATGGGAGAAGGGCCTGGCAATCCACTCCCAAGGCAATCCCGAAACAGCCATTGAAAACCCTATGAGGGTCACTATGAGTCGGACTTGACTCGATGGCACCTAACAACAACAACAACAAAGTCATGTGCCTGGCACAGAATGGGGGAGTGTTTTGTTCCACTGTACATAGGGTGGCTATGAGTCAGACTCAACCTGACAGCACCTAACAACAACAAGATACAGGTCTTGTACGGTTTAAATGAGGTAAAATTTCTTAAGCACTCAAAATAGGATGTGACACATAGTAGGTGTCAAATAAATATGAACTAAGAATCTAAGAATAATTCAAAGAGAAACCAGACTAATAAATGGAAACAATTATTACAGGAAGTAAACTATAAAACAATGAGGTCCTAATGTCAGACTTTCACCACATACAAACATTTTTATGCCAACTCTGCCTCCTACACAAGACAGAAAAGGTCAATCTCACTTCTTCAGTGAATCCTTCCCATTTTACCCATATCATCTGCTTTGTGGCCCATTCTCTAATTCAAGCCAAATTCTCTCAGTGCATATTTAATGAGTGCCTACTACATACCAAAGGAAAAGGACCTGGCAGTCCCCCCAGAAACAATTAGCCAGTGACAACTCTATGAATAGCAAAGAAGCCCTGTCAAATATAGTGCCAGAAAATGAGACCTCCAGGAGGTATCTTCTCAAAGTAGAGTCCCAGGAATGAAGTAGAGCCCCTAGGACCTGCATTTGATGATGTGGCATGAGTCAAAATGAGAAGAAACAGTGGATGCAACAATGGGCTCAAACATAAAAAGATTGTGTCAGTCCTGACTTGATGGTACCTAAGAACTCTATATATCAAACATATATATATATATATATATATATATATATATATATATATATATTGCTAAGAGTACAGCAGTAAGAAAAATAAATATAAGGCAGATAAAGGGTGAGTTATGCAGCTATCTGGGAAACAGTATTTGAGGCAGAAGCCACAGAAAAAGCCTAGGTCCTAAGGCATGGAAGTCATGAGGCTGAAGTACAAAAAATAAGAGAAGATATAGAAGAAGTGATTTAAGCAGAGCAACAGAACAGGTATAAACCACTACAGGGGTTTTTGCTTTTAATATGAGTAAAATGAGGAGCCACTAAAGTATTTTGAAGAATGGCATCATGTGACTTCCATTTTAGCAAGATTTTTCTGGCTACTGTGTTATGAATACAGTGGAGGAGGGACAATACAGGAAAAGGGAGACTGGATGATGGCAGTTATGAGTGGAAGTGGAAAGAATTATTCAAGAAATATTTTGAAGGCAGTGGCAAGATTTGCTGATGGATTAAATACAAGTGAAAAAGAAGAATCAAGGGTGAGTCTGTTTTGGAGATAAGCAATTTGAAGAGTGGAACTACTGCTAAGAGAGAGGTGAAAGCTCTGAGATGAAAGAGATTTGGGGTAGGAGGGTGTCAGGAATTCAGTTTGGAGTATTAGCACCAAAATGCTTATTATACACCCAAGTAGCAAAGGTAGATAGGAAATTATGTACCTGAATCTGTGGCTCAGGGCAAAGCCTTGAGGTGGGGCTATAGATTTGTGAAGCATTCACTACAAAGAGTCTGAGAGTAGATTAGGTCACCAAGAAAATATCAGCATGCATAGAGGAGACCAAGGGTTGTTCCACTGTCAGCAGTTATGAGCTCCCGCCACTCATAATGCTTTCTCCTTTGCATTCTCCTCTAGTCCAGCCAACCACACATCCTCTTGTCCACCCCACTTCACTGTTAAACTGGGCTCCATACTCAGCTTATCCAGTGCTAGATTCTGGAAGGATGTGGTGTCTTTCACTGCTCTTTTCACTGACAGATAAACAACGGAGAATTGATCATCAGTCCTATGGTCATTCCACTATTGTTCAACTAATGTGCTAATTATTCTTCCTTTGCTTTTTGACACTTTCAGTTCCAAGCTTTTCTTTTGGGGCCATATCATTCCTCTTCAGCAAAATACCAAAGAACATATAGGAGGGTGGTTTCTAATGAACACAGAAACTCCTATGGCTTCAGATGCTTGCGGAGTGTTCCCTCTCAGATTCCACCCACAGGCAGGTGGTTTGCCTTCACAGCCCACACCAACCCCCAGTAAATGCCCTCAGCTCTCATATTTGATTACTGCCATTCATTCTTCCTCTGAACTCATCTCTAGAAACTTTGTAAATTAATTTGTTTTGTTTTTTGTTTTTGTTTTTGCTGTGCTGGGAATTGAAGCCAGGAATAGTGCATGCTTGGGCAAGTGCTCTAGTGCTACTGTACTCCCAACCTGTTGTCTAATCTCAAAACAATCTCTTTGACTCTCAGTTGCTACAATCATCATCTATTAGCACATCAGCAAAGAGCAGGTAACTGAGTGCATCTTCTCTGCACCAGATTCAATAACTTTTAAAAGAGGTGCATGCAAAACAGTTATATCCTTACAAAGAATATTCACAGGCACATTCTCTCTCTCTCTCTCTCTCTCTCTCTCTTTTTTTTTTTTTTTTTTTTTGGTGGTACTGGGAGTTGAACCCAGGGCCTCACGCTTGCATGCTCTGCAAGTACTGGACCAGTGAGCTGCACCCCCAGCCCATTTTTTACTTTTTGAGACAGGGTCTCACTAAATTACGCAGACTGCCTCTGGTCTCGAACTTGCGCTCCTCCTGCCTCCACCTCCAGAGCTGCTGGGATTACAGGCATGCGCCACCGCGCCCGGCAAAGCCTCATTTCTGACACTTTAAAATAGTTAATATTTACTCCTTATGAAAATGACAGAATAAGGCTCACTAAGATTAAGCGACTTCCCTAAAAACTATGTCTCTTCATTTGTAACCTGTTAACACATCATAGTTAAGGAAATAATAAGCTGATTGATAACAAGTGTCAACAGTAAGGCACTACTAATTTCCAAGGACATTAGTTCCTTGATGTACTGTAGCTGAAACAATCTCACATCCCTCCCATGCATGGTAGAGAAAGAATTTTCAGACTAACCAACATTTCCTAGAAGGTCATAAAAACCCAGGGTTCAAATTGTATTCTCACTCCTGTAATTTGTCCTTCCCTGCTGTCACTCCCATTATGGTTCAATTAACAGTGGAAGCGGAGAGTGACTTGATGAACATCTGTTGCATCCACCTGGAAATAATTCAATAAGGGTGCACCATGGGAAGGTATTACAGGACACCAGTCTAGGATTTTTTTTCCATTTTCACACTGGGTGGCAAGAGCAATTCAGATGATGAGAAGGAAAATAGCCCTAGATCATTATCCAGAAATATCAGGTCAACTTCTCAGTGTAGCATTCCAATACATATTTCAAAGAAATATAAAAATAATAGAACAAATGGACCAGACTCATGAAATTGCATGATCACAACGGCATTGCTGTGAGAGATTATAAATGAAATGTGGTGTTGGCAGAAGCTGTTGTCAAGCCAAATATCACTATATAAATAGTGTGCATTGTCTAAAAGAACATATTTTTGATGTGTTACCTAAACATTCCACAGGATGTCCAAGGATGTTCTGGAAATGGACGAAAATTTAAAGGACCATTACCCTTACATCATGTGGAATGAACAGACACTGGCTGAAACAACTTAAGCCTGGAATGAGCCACAATTCAGTATGTCTGCAATTCCTGCTTTATCTAGCTATCATTGGATAGACCTACAGATTCTCTTTGAAATGGCCACTATTGGTTGATGTTTTTTTCAAACTAGGCACTTGTAATTCCCAAAAGGGATGATTCTAAAACACAGTAAGAAATGTACCACCCAAATATAGGGTGTTATTTATTTAGTAACCATCACTTTAAAACTGTTTTTTAATTGTTGTTGATAGGTGTTGTCAAGTGGGGTCTGACTCATAGTGACCCTCATAGGGTTTTCAATGGCTGACTGTTTCAGGATTGCTCTGGGAGGAGATTGCCACATCCTTCTCCCATTTTTGTGGTGCTGGGTATGGAGCACAGGTCCTCAGAGAGTGTGGAACAGTGCTCTACCAACTGAGCTAAACCTTAGCCTTGTTTCTTAATTAGCCTATCCAAATAACAAATCTCTGTTTGCTTGCATTGTTAATTATTTTCCTCAAATTCTATGTTCAGCTATACTTTTAAGACATCTATTCATAACACTACTTCCATCCAAAATGAGTTCAGATACAAGGTTTAGGAAGAAATGCTCTGGGAACTACAAGTATTTCAGAATAAAAAGGCAGGCAGCCAGGGCATAAATATAATCACCTTCAAGCAACACAATGGGAAGCAGACAGACAAGAGAAGCAAATCGCTATTCTCTACAGATGTTAGAACAGCAAGAAACAGGTTTAAACTGCAGGCACAGAAGACAGAACTTAGTTTAAACAAGAAAAAAATAATACATCAATGTTCAACAATGGAGAAACATTATTATGAAAGATGTGAACTCTATTTTTTCCCTCAAATTATTTTAAAAGTGTGAAAATTGTGTGAGATTTTTTTTTTTTTTGGAGTCACTGTCTGCGAATTTGGCAACCCAGAACTGGTAGACCTTCAAGTTGTTCTTCCAGGTATATGTTTCTGTCTCCACTTGACAGCACTGGATTCATTTTAACTAAGCCCAAAATCATTCATATAATTCAATATATAAATTATAACAAGTTAGAATTCTATAATTCTAATTATGTAAATAGCAAAGTTTATATAGCTATGGAAACACAGGATAGACACTGAATAGGACAGATCCAAGTACAAAATTAAGCAAGAAAGGGTAGAAACAGCAAAGGATGCCTCAAACTTGGAAGAGGCACATTTTCAGGGTCAGGAAATGGAGTAGCATTCTTGCTGCTACGTTCAGCCACTAACGGCTACATGTTCAGGAAACATAAGCATGTGACATGCTATGGGAGCACAAGCCCACTGTGATTAGGATGCTTCCACCTAAAACCTGAGCCCAGGCTGGGCATCCCAAATGTCATGGAGAGCCTGGCACTGAGAGCTTTAGAGTGGGTCATTCTGTTTTGTTGTTACATTCTTAAACTTGCATATGTAATTTCATGAACTCACATTTCTTAATTGGTGACAATATAAAATCACTGTAACCAAATGGAGTTTTAATTTGATACTTATACATCAAGTGACCTTTCATAGAATATAAGCCACATTTCTGGTAACTTCTGAAGTAAAAACCGTCAAAATAAAAACTGTGGAAATAAAATTAATTTCTCAAAGCAGAAAAACACCACATTAAGAAAAGAATCCAGGTCTGTATTCCAAAAGAATGAAAATCATATCAGAAAATTAGTTTCTGAAATCTTGGGAACTCACTCTCGCTCTCTCTCTCTCTCCCTCCCTCCCTCCCTCTCAATCTCACTTGTTCTCTCTCTTTTTCCCCTCTCTCCCTCTCCCTCTCTCTCCCCCTTTTCCTTCCTCTCTCTCATTGAGAAAAAAATATTAAAATAGACATTCAAATAAAACAATTAACAAAAATTCTGAAGACCACTCAAATATAGCTAGATCATAATAACTGAGCAATCGATCTCTTCAAGAGCTAATTACGTTAACCTAAGTTCAAGAAAAGGTTTAGCACTGACATTAAAAGTCATTTTAAAGAAAACCTGAAAAAGAATCATGGTACTAAATGCAATAATAAAGCCTTTCAGTAAATATGTATAGCAAGAGCTGGCCTCAGCCTGTTGAAAAAGTAGGTGGAATGTGGATAGAGGACCCCTCAGTCTCTCCTTACATTTGAGCCCTCTCAGTATCCTAAATGCCTATATTCATGTGGTTCCTTCTTGGTAATAGGAAATCATTCACTCATTCATTCATCCATTTCATTCATTTGACAAGTGGTTTATTTAGAGTTTATATAATGACAGAAACTGCCTAAGAACAGAAGTGTCCTTCCCTCTTCTGGCATGGGGGAATGTAAGAAGTAAACAAACACTTATACAAAATTCTTCCTGAAAATGATTAACACTATGAAGGAAATAAAACACAGTGGTGTGATAAAAAGTGATGGTAGGAGTACAGACTAGGGTGATCTAGAGGAAAACCTTCCTTGAAAAGGTGACACTTGAGTTGGTATGTGAATGATATTAGGGAAGCAGCCACAGGAAAATCTGGAGAAAGATAAGGGAGCACTCTAGCACAGGGGAGAGTTACCATAAAGGTTACAAGGAAGGAGTGCGCTTGGTGTCTTTGAGGCCGAAAATGTACTCAATGAGGTTAGATTGTAATGAATGAGGGACATAATGGATGAGTGTTATGGTTTGGATCCAAATGTTCCCCAAATGTCATATGTTTAACTGCTTGCTCTCCAGCTGCTGGCAATGTCCTGGGGGTTATAGAACTTTTAGAGGTGAGAAATAGCTTGGCAGAAATGAGTCACTGGGCGTGAGCCTTGAAGATTTTCTCCTGGACCTGTGACTCTGGTCATTCTCTGTTTCTTGATTGTCAAGATGTGAGGTGCTGTGTCACAGGCCCCATCATGCTTACCCTGCCACCATGCCTTCTACCTCTATGGACCAAAATCCTCTCACCATAAGCCCCCAATAAATATTTCCACTGTAAGTTTGCTTTGATCAGTTTCTCTGTCATAGCAATGACAGATAAATATAGCAATGGCAGAGTACTAATATAGAACATTGGTACCACAGGGTGGGATTGTTGCCATGCAGAAACATGACCATGTGAGTCCGAGGCCATTGGAATTTTTTAGTGGTAAGAATTTGGAAGAGTTTGGAAATGCAGGTGAGAGATGCCTTGGGATGCCATAAGCAGAGTTTGAAGGTTGGTTCTGTTGAGAGTTTGAAAAATAGAATGTCACTACTAATAGAAATGCTGACAGAAATGATTTCAGGGGAAAATGAGGTCTCTATTAGGCACCAGACTATAGGAAATTCATGTCCTATTATAGTAAAGAGTTTATATTCAATTTGTCCATATCCTAAAGATTTGAGAGCGAATTCAAAAGTAATTGACTAATTTGATGGATGAAATCTCACAAGGGTAGCAGGATATAGGAAGTGTGGCATGGTTGTTGCTTGCTGCGTTTAGCCAGATTTGAGAAGAAAAAATGGAGTAAAAGACACAGACAAAAGATACAAAAAATGTGCAGTGTGAAGAGGGTAAATTCTATGGCTTGTCTAAGATCACTACAGACAAGGCTATTTCAGGCAAGGAAGCCATAATTGTTAGAAATAACCAGTGGTAAAGAAAAGCTTCACACTTTGCCCTGGTATGATAAAGATGGCCTAGAGGCACAGAAGGAGTTAGCCAGATCACTCTCATCTAAGGCTCCAAGGTGTGATAGTACAGTGCCTGAAAAGCAAATGCCTTTGGGACACCTTCCTGCAAAAGGGGCCATCTAGAGAAATGGTTTCTCAGCCTAGGTATACAGAGGCATTGCTACAACTGTGGTTCATAAGGGCAAAGCTGTCTCTCAAGCTAGCAGAAACCCTTGGACCCTTGTCAACACCCACATGGTGCTGGTTTTGCAGGCATCAAAAATGCAAGAGTTAAGAGGTTATGGAGGCTGCCACCAAGGTTCCTGAAGACAGTCTGTGAGGCCAGGCAATGTGTACCTGGATTGGGTGCCTTGCAGAAAGCCCCTGAAAGGCTGATGTGTGAAGCTTTAAGGGTGGACCCTAAGCAGCAATGGAGATTTCAGAATGTTGAAGATGCCAGAATAATGAAATGTCTGCCAAGGGAAGTTGCTAGCAAGAAGGAATCAGCCTATGAGGGTTACATATCCTGCAAGTGGCAGGGTCGTGGGAACAGAGCCATGCACCCATCTTGGAGCCCAGATGATACCAGATATGAGAGACCCAACTTCCAAAGATCCACAACCTCCCAGGACAGTGCTACCAACTGGATCCAAATAACATGACCTTTGGGATACAATTTAGGTCCAAACCATAACAGAAGTAAATATACCAAAGATAGTGGGAGTCATTTGTCACTATATGTGATTTACAAACATGGAAAGAAAGAATAAAAAGAATCCTGAAGTGTTCAAACTGGAATTGGGAGTGTTGGTATAAATTCATAGATTTAAATAGAATATGTTGTTAGATTCCAAGTCTGATCCAACTCATTATGACTCTATGTACAACAGCAACACTCCCTGACACTGTTCCATATCCAGAACTATGTGAGTGCTTCTCTACCATTCATAGCGTTTTCAATGGCTGATTGTTTCAGGATTGCTTCAGGAGTGGGCTGCCACATCATTCTCCTATTATTATGGTGCTGGGGATGGAACCCAGGGCCTCAGAGAGTGCAAAGCATCACTCCACCAATTGAGCCAAACCCCAGCCCTAAGTAGATTATAGATAGACCTAAAAACAGTTATAAGCATAAGTATTTATGTGATTGTGAATATGCATGTATACGCACACATATATATACACACATACTTTCACCTATATGCTCCCCCCAGCTCTATTTCCTAAGGAAACCAAGAAACAACAATATTTCAGTAGCCATAAGCACATTGAATAACCTGATCTGATCTGGAAATACCAAACCTTAGAAAAAACAGTTAACTCTAAGCTGAGTCAAGAAAATACAAGATGACAAGATGAACTCGGAACATCCTGTTATGCCAGAAATTAAGGAAGTACTCAAAGAATGGAGAGTGGAGGATATGTCAAGAGTACACAAATCACCTACTACTGGACAAATTTAGGACAATTTAAGCATAAAGGAAAAAAACTTAATGAGAGTATAATATTACACCCTGTTGAATGAAGTAGGAATCCATGAGTCCATGCTGACAAAATTAAATAAATTATGGAGAAGAAAGAAAAACTTTCTCATGGTAGAATGCCAACATGAAAATGTCAAAAGAATGTTGGAATTAGATAATCATCACTTAGCAATCAGGACAGTGATAGTTGATACAAGTAGAACTCTTCAAAGAATGTCATTTGCTCAGAGGAGATTTGGTTTATTGTGGCACTATGTCCCAACAAAATGCTAATCAAACACAAAGGAAAAACAGTAATTTTAAAGGTAACAAATCTGAACACATTATCCTCACCAAGTAACCCAGGCTATTGCTACCAATGATTTGATGGCTCAATATGGTATGCCCTGATACCACATACCTCAGAGAACACTGCATCATTTCTATGGTATCCTGCCAAGAATGCACAGCTTGAGTTTGGTCATAGCAAAACATCGCATAACAATTTCCTATGCAACCATAGGTGACAATATAATGAGATTAATGTTAGCCTCAACAAAGTAAAAGGAAAAATTAAATAATCATAAAGTATAACTGAAGAATAACCCCAGAATCCAGTATACAAAGAGAACAGAGGGAAAAAACAAGGACTGTAAGATGTTTTTAAGAAACCTGGGTTTGGGGAACTACAGAACATGCAACAGAAAATAGCTGCAAAAAATAAAGAACTGAGAGAGTGATAGTCAAGAATACTTACAAAGATAATAGATGAGAATTTGTAATAATTTAAGAAAGATAAAATATGTTGAACATCAAACAAAAAAATTAAAGATAAATCCATGTTTAGACTATGGAAAAACTGTAGAACACAAAAAATAAATTTTTCTCAGAATGAAAAGTGAGACGAGCTGTGATAAACTAATTATTCTGATATCAGAATTCTTATGAACAAAAAAAAAGACAATGAAGCAATGTTTTTAAATGCCCAAGGAAAAATAAATTTAAGTCTCTAATTTTATCACCAGCTAAACTGTCATTCCTAGCTGAATTCAAAATAGAGATATTCTACACACTAAGAAACAGATATTTAAGAAAATCTTTAAAGAATATATTTTAGAAAACAGAAAAGTAAAAATAAAGGAAATATGAAAAATATAGGAAGTAAAAATCAGCACAAAATATTGACAAAACTGAACTAGTAAATCAAAAACATAATTAAATGTTAGTTATGCAAAAGTTGGCATCATCTAGGGAACTTTAAGGTGTATATGTCCTTCATCACTGTAATTCTACTTGTAATATATTATTTGTCTTATCTTTAAGTACATTAGAAAAATCTTTCCAATGTGCTCAAAAAGAAAACTATAAAAAATGCTCACTGTATTGCTGTTTTTCATAGCATAACATGGAAACAACCCAAATATCTATGCAAAAGAGAAAAGATAAATCATTTTAAGTGTACACATACCATACAGCATTATATAGTTACAAATATCAATAAACAAAATTATATTTATCAACATAAACCTCAAAAAAATAAATGTTTAGTGAAGGAAATAGAATAATGATGCATAAACTATAAAACCATTTAGGTAAAGTTTAAAAAGATCAAACAACATATTTTATAAATGCATATATATATACATATATGCATTTATATATGTGAACTGATAGTATATGTGAAGTGATAGTATAAAAATATATGTTGGACTTATAAAGACTAAATAAAGAATAGCATTTAACTCAGGAAAGAGGTGGAAGGGAATGAGTTTGGGACAAAGAACTTTAGAAGCTTCTAATGTAAATGTAGCATGAAGCCATACCACTGTGGCATCAAATCCCATCAGATCTCAGAAGCTAACCTGTTAGTACTTGGATGAGAGACCACCTGGGAACACAAGATGCTGTTGGCTTGGGAGAAGGACCCAGCAACCTACTCCCAAAAAAGAACCAGCCATTGAAAACCCTATGAGTAGCAGAGAAGCACAGCAATAATGTTTTGTCTGTTGTACATAGGGTCACTATGAGTAGGACCCCAACTTGACAGCACCTAACAATAACAACAACAATGTAAAAGTAATGTTGTTGTTAGGTGCCGTCGAGTTGGTATCTGACTCATAGCGACCCTCATAGGGTTTTCAATGGCTGACTGTTTCGGGATTGCCTTGGGAGTGGATTGCCAGGTCCTTCTCAAAAGTAATGTTAGGACATTTTAAAAAATGAAAGCAAATACAGAAAACTATTAAGATTTGGTAAAGCTGGATGGTATACACGTAAGTATTCTATTAGTTGCTGTGACTTTCTGTATGTCTCTAGGATTCTAAGACAAAAATCTGAACAATTTTTCTCCAGATCATTTAGCCTATTTCTGTAGAGAATTACATGTAATCTTGGAGGATGCTTTAGTGCATTAGCCCTCCCAGGAATGGACACATTTGCAGAAGACAACTGGAGAGATTGGAGCTTCTTTTTTAGCTGTGAAACACTAATGGATACATTATCAGGGTCTTCAGTCCCTGATTGTTTTACTAGGGAGCTAAGGTGGGGGAAGGATTACCTTGTCCTTGTCAAATCTCTCCATCAAGACTATTTGTTCTGTCTATGGATAAGTATGATCATGCTCTGGTGAATCACAATTATTATTTTAATCACATCTAAGATAAGACCATTTCAAGGCTGAAGGAAGCACTGTGTTGTCCTAAGTAGAGCACAGCTTTCAGAGGCAGAAAGGCTTATGTTCAAACACTGTTCCAAGGTTATTTAGATATGTTTCTTAGTAATAAAGTTTCATAATTCTCATTTGAAAAATGAAGGGAACATTACTTGGCTTGTAGAATATAGTGAAGAGTAAATGAAATAACATATATAAATGTATAGCACTGAGTCAGCACACAATTTGTTAGTCCATTAAACTTCTTTTAAGCAAATTTGATGAAAACAAATACAAAATGCTTCAGAAATCAAATACAGTTGTGAGGGTTGCTATAAATCAGACACAACTTGAGAGCACCTGACAACAACAAAGCCTGCAGCCATACCACTGTGGTGTCTGATCCTGTCAGATCTTGGACCTAAGCAGGGTTGGACTTGGTTAGTACTTGGATGGGAGACCACCTGGGAACACCAGGTGCTGTAGGCTTGGGAGAAGGACCCGGTTTCATACTCCCAAAAAATAATCTGCCATTGAAAACCCTATGAATAACAGAGAAGCACTAACAATAGTGTTTTGCCTATTGTACATATGATTGCTGTGAGTTGGACATCAACTCAAAGCCACCTAATAACAACAAACAACAACAAAAACAAAAAATCACTGCTATAGTTACAATATGAAATGTCCCCCAAGGCTTATGTATTGGGGTCTTGGTTGCCACTGATGGGCTTGGGGGAGGTGACTGGACCCTGAGGGCTTTGATCTAGTCAATGGATTAATCTTTCATTGATTCATAATACAATGGAATTACTGGGAGGAGGTAAAAATAGGAGGTGGGTCCTAGTTGGAATAAGTAGGTCACTGGGGGTGTGTCTTTGGAGGTTCTATTTTGCCCTGGCCCTTTCCTGTATTCCCTCTCTCTGCTTCTTATCTGCCATGTGATGAACAGCTATCCGCTGCCACACCTTCTCCCAAGGATGTAGGGCCAAGGAACCATGGACTGCATGCTCTGAATCCATAAGCTAAAATAAATAATTCTTTCTGTGAAGTTGTTTCTCCAGGTATTTGGTCACAGCAACAAGAAAGGCTGATTAATACAAATCACTTAATGACCAGACACTTTCTGAGAAATATGTCAATAGGCATTTTTGCTATTGTGCAAATATCATGCTCAGTACTTACATAAACTAAGAAGACTACATCACTAGGTAAAAGGAAGTATTCATCTTCATTATAATCTTGTGGGATCAGTCTTGTATATGCAGTCCATCCTTGACAGAAACATCATTTGGCAAAAAGCTCTGTATAGTTAATGAGGGGAAAACATGTTTTGGAATGAAAGAAATGCAAGTCTTTACTAGCTAAGATAGCAGATTGTATATATGTTTAAATAAGTCATGTAATGTTTCTCAGAGTCAAGCTCATTATCTGGGAAATTGGAATAACAAAGTTTAACTTACAGAGGTACTGGAAGTCTTAGAGACCCTATAAATTAAATTGCTAGACATAAAAATGCACTAAGATGCTCAAAGAACAGTAGCTGCCTGTCCTAGCCAGGTTCTCATCACTATGACAAAATATCTGAGAAGACAACTCAAGGGAGGAAGGGTTTATTCTGGCTCATAGTTACAGAAGTTTCAGTCTGTAGTCCATAGCTCCCTTGCATTCAGGCTTGTGGCAAGGCAGAAACGTCATGACAGAAAGACATGACAGAGGAAAGCTGCTCACCTTGTCCTGCCAGGAATCAGAGGGACAAAGAGCAAAGAGGGTGTGGAGAAAGGGCTAAGAAAAAAATAACCCTTCAAAGACACCCCATAGCAACCTACTTCCTCTCACCAGGCTCTACCTCCCAGGTTACACCATCTGCCAGTAATTTTGTCCATTTATGACTCCATCAACAGATTAATCCACTAATGAGATCAGCCCTCATGACCCTATCACTTCTCAAAAGCCTCATTTCTGAATATTGCCTTGGAGACCAAGCCTTCAATCCACCGGCCTTCAGAGGATATTCCAAATCCAATCCACAATGCTGCTATTATTGTTGTTACTGTCAATATTATTATTCTCTAAAAGTTAAGACAGGAGACAGAGAAACAGAAGAGAACAAAGTGGGAATTTGTGATCACAGAGTGAGAAATTAGCTATGAACTTTAAAACCAATAAAAATCTTGTTCAGTCTCATGTCTTTCCACAAACTTTCAAGAGAATAACATCATCTCATCCTCAGTAAAACTTTCCATGTTGTTGTTGTTATTAGGTGCCATCAAGTCAGTATCCAACTCTTAGGGACCCTATGCAGAACAGGAGAAAGACTATTGTCAGTGCTTCTCTGCTATTCATAGGGTTTTCAATGGCGGGGTTTTCAATGGCGAGTTGATTTTGGGGAGTGGGTTGCCAGGTCCTTCTACCAAGTCTACAGTACCTAGTGTTCCCTGGTGGTCTCCATCCCAGTACTAACTAGGCCCAACCCTGCTTAGCTTCCAAAATCTGATGGGATCGTATACCACAGTGCTATGGCTGCAGGCTAAAATTTCCATAACTATCTCAGAATAATTGACAGGTTTATTTCATCACAAAAAAGTGAGTAAGATGCATAAATTCTTAAGTCTTAAAGTCTTCATGGCCCTCAACAAGTATATCCAGAGAATCATAATAAAATCTAAAATTAAGATTTTTTAAATGAGAAGCATTCTTGAAAATGTTATAATTTTTATGGTAACCTTAACTTAGCATCAGTCTCCTCATTATATGTGTTTTCGTTATGTGTTTTCAAATCTCAGGAACTATCCAAAACCAGGTTACATCCTGATTCCTCAAACTACCATCTCTAGACCACCAGCAGCAGCACCACCTAAATAATTTGTTAGAAATGCAAATTTTAGGACCCCATCCCAACTCTACTGAATCCAAAACTCCAGTGTTGAAGTCCAGAAAATCTGTTTCTCAAGCCTTCCAGACGACTCTGATACATGGTAAATTTTGAAAATCAATGGGTTGCATAACAGAAAAATCCATAGTTTCCAAATCTTGAGAATATCCAAGAGTTACTTTTAGTACCCTGACCATATCTAGCAGATGCATGCTATGCAAGAAGCTCAAACATTGGCCTGCAGCCTGGATTTGAAACCTCCTAAGATCCCTTACATCTTTGATGCTACAAATATTGTTCTCTATTGGCACCATGATGCATGCTTGCAATTCCAATGACTCAGGAGCCTGAGGCAGGGGGAACTCAAGTTCAAGTTCAGAGGCAGCCTGCGCAACTTAGTGATACCATGTCTCAAAAATAAAAAATGAAAAAGAGGATAGGGGTGTAGCACAGTGGTAGAGAACTTGCCAGGCATACCAGAGGCTCTGGGTTCAATGCTCCCATACCACAAAAATAAATAAGACTAATAATAATAGTAGTAGTAATGATCTCTGTATTTGCAGAAAGTGTTTCAAAACACAGAGGAGGAGTTCCACATGACAATCTGTTAGGAGCTTTCTCCCACAAAAGTTCTATGATAGATGATTCAGTAGGGCATGAAGGGAACTTTCAAATGCACATTGGAATCTTAACAAATGTTTCCCTGTAGGAAGAAAAGAATTAGGTTAAATTGGCTGTGTGGTTACAGAATGTTGCATGTTCTGATTCTAATGTATTCATTCAAACTAAGTAAAAGCCTGAAATAGCAAAAGTCCCTCGCCAATGTGTAAATTAAAAATCAATGACATACACAAGAATCTCAAATATTTGTTTGCATGCTCTTTGACCTGATTTTGAAGGGTAGAACTCAGGTAGATGGCAAAGATGGACAATATCAAAAAGACTATCAAACCAGTCATGGTGGCGTATACCAGTAAAAAATGAGCTGTGGAGGATGAGGCATGAGGATCATGAGTTCGAGGACCGCCTGGGCAACCAACACTTTTAGGAGAAGGACCCAGCAGCCTACTCTTTAAACAATCAGCCATTGAAAACCCCATGAACAGCAGAGAAGCACTGACACTAGTGCTGGGAATGGCACAGTGTCGGGAAAGGTGTCTTCTGTTGTACACAGGATCCCTATAAGTCAGACCCAACTCAACAGCCCCAACAACAACATCAAGCTCAAAGATTCTGCCCCCATATTGAAATTCAACTAGCAAGCATATACATGCATCTCTTATTCGGGGGTCCTACAAAAAATCTCTTAATATTAATATGCTGTAAATAGTAAGCCACTTAATTGGGTATCATGCCATTACAAAGCTGATGTTTAACCCACATATTCACCTTTTTCTAAACTGTGCACCAAAGAGTTTCTCAGACGCATGATACCCCTCCCAGGAATACCTATCTGCTTTGCTTCAGGAGACAGAAAGCACCCCCAAATCCTCCACAATGCATTTTCAACTTTCAGTTTGTGGACTCTACCCCACAGAAAGAGACCTCTTCATTTCAAGGACTGCCTTCCAAAGAATTCCAGATAGAACCAAAGTCAAGCAAATCTCCTGCATATTCATTACCATCATAGAAGGTCCACTGCTCTCAGCTCCCACTGACTAAATCTGATTTTCCCATTCTGTGTTCAGTCCTATTTCTCCATGATTTTATTGTCATAGCAGCACTTTAGCCAATGGTAGAATCTTCTCTCAATAGGTCAGCAGACTTTCTTGCCAGAAGGCTTATTCCAAACCAAAATGATTCCATTTATCTCCATCCAAATTAAGACATCTTAATTCCCACCTTGAATTCAGCAGTATAAGCCTTTCTCATAAGAAAAAGAAATAGGAAAATTATGTCAGGTGAAAGCTATTCAAATATGTATCCTCTGGCCAGAGCTAAGCTTCACATAAACTCTAACTATCCCATATGATTATATATAGACACAGTAGAATGTAAAAAAGATGGAAGGGTCAACTTTTCACCATCATTTTTACTATTGGTATTTATTACACATAAATAGAGTTCCAGGAAAGAGAGTTGCTAGTAAATTCTAATGTTGTCCTAAGGTTAATATGGAAATCTCTGTGTTGTAAAATCCATACAGTGATTCAATGGGTGGTTTTCCTCTCCACATACCAACCTCAGATTGCATTCTCACTGAATTCTATAAACTATGAATAAGAAAGTTACATCCTAGTAGGGTAACTTTCAATGTATAATTGTGATAACTTTGTTGCTTGCAGTCTGTCTGAATCACTAAGTTAAAATGGAATCACAGAATGCTTATTCATAAAAGAAAGGCATCTATAAATGATTCTCATGTTAATTATTTAGCATCAGCCTCATAACTAAAGAAAATCAGCCAAGTAGTAAAGTGTTGCTCCTGTCCCTTATAAAATATGTTTTATTATCAAATTACTGTAGCAGAATGGGTTTTCATTTCCCTAATGAAAGAAATTACTGCATTTTCTAGTTATGCGTCTTTTGCTACATGACACTATGCATAAAGGAGAATCTTAACAGTGGTTTTAACACACTTGTCTCAGTACCTATGTGCTACAGCATATATATAAAATGAAGCTTAATTTAGCCATGAAGAATAATGAAATTAAGAAATTTGCAGGGGAATGGATGAAACTAGAGATCTTCATGTTAAACAAAATAAGCCAGACTCAGAAAAACACATTTTCTCTCCTATGTAGAAATACAATTAAACACACACACACACACACGCGCGCGCACACACACACGAAAGTAGAAAGAGGAGTATTCAGGAAGACGAAGGGCACCAGTGGGGGGTGGTAGGGGAGGGTAATGAGGAGCAATAAAGCATCCAATCTACTTTATGAAAATGTAATGAAACCAATGATTTTGAATAACAAATACATACTTATAAAAAAGGAAGGACATAGAGTAATTGAGAAATACGAACAAATACAATTTGGTATGCACATAGTAAGGTTGTTGTTGTTATCAGGTGCTGTTGAGTCAGGTCCAACTATAGCAAACTTCATAGGGTTTTCAATGGCTGGTTGTTCTGTGATTACTTTTGGGAGCGGACTGCCACATCCTTCTCCCATTTTTGTGGTTCTAAGGATCAAACTCAGGACCTCAGAGAGGGCAGAGCAGCACTCTACCAACTGAGCTAAACCGTAGCCCATAGTAAGTTTAGAAATAAATAGTTTGAAAAGAGAAAAAATAAATAAATAAAAAAAACAGAAGCCATGACTTGAGAAGCCCAACCTCTCAATCCAAATCAATGTGGATGTTCCTAGCACAGCAACAAGATTAATCTTGACTAATAAGAATCCATCAGAAAGTCTAATGATCACCCCTGAACCAAAATCAGCACCAGTAACAGGAAGATGTCTAAGAACCTCCTATAGTGATAATGGTTCCCCACCATACCACCCACACCAAAGTCAATGACAGGAATAGCCTAAATACTCCTTTTGTTGTTATTGTTGTTGCTAGCTGCCGTGGAGTCAAGTCTGACTCATAGCGACCCTCATAGGGTTTTCAATGGCTGACTATTTCGGGATTGCCTTGGGAGTGGGTTACCACATCCTTCCCCCATTTTGCGGTGCTGGGAATCCAACTCTGGACCTTAGAGACTGCAGAGCAGCGCTTTACCAACTGAGCCAAATCCCAGCCCAAAGACTCCTTTTGTAGAAGTAACATATCCTAGTCACTGAGTCACAGCTCAAGAGCTCAGTGGGAACTTTCTGTTGAAGGTTCTCAATGTCCAGGAATAACTTTGATGACATTTGTCTTTTCCTCATCATAGCTATAAAACATCATTTAAATTTTTAGCATAGTAATCTTCAGCTTTATTGAGAAGCATGATACAATCATGCTCATAGCAACCTACATCTAAGGTAGAACAAAAAGGGCATGTTACCTGCATGCCACAACTCATTTTGTAAACCAAAGTTCACAATAGATTAGAAGAACACTCAATTCTCTAATTCCTTAAAATAGTGCCTTTCAGATTTCCTTCCTTTCTAATGTGAAACCCTAGAAAATAAAAGAGTTCATATTTAAACAATAACATGCTACTTGCCTGAATTATGCTTTTGTAATTAAAAGTATGCATGGGATAAAAAGATGAAGTGTTTAAAAATTTTTATTACAAATTCCTTCAAATCTGCATGTCTCTTTCTGCCACATTGTGAAATAAGTTTCCCCAGATGCTGCATAGTTAAAAAGAAAGAATTCTGGCATATCATGATCTCATCCTTCCCTGGAGCAGAATGTAGGACCCCGGCCAGGTCCTAAATCCTTGCACTACCTCTTATATTACACAAAATAATTCCCATATTAACACCTTAGATTGAGCTCTTCAGCTATCCCAGAATTTTCCTTCCACTGCTACCTACCTATTCCAATCTCTCACCCTTTCATCTTCTCTACATTGAGCCATTCATCGGCTTCAATGTTCAAGGCATTTTCCCCTCTCTGAGTCTTTTCAAAGCTATAAAGAGAGTCACAACCTTATTTTCCCTCCTAGATCCAAAGTCTGTTCTTTTCACCTTTTGCTCTGCATCATGTTCGAGGCTGGAGTTGCTAAGTATGTCTCTTCACATTACCTAGAAACAGAGGCTGAAATGGAGGGGACAGTGTGAGATTACAAGTTCTTGACACCTGTGAAAGAAAGAAGGAGAAAGTGGGCAGAAAGAGAAGTGAAACTGCAATTTAGGCTTAAAGTCTTGGCTAACTCTTTTGGAGCTTTAGAGAGAATGTTGTTTGTTGGAGTTACACCATTTTGGGGTGAGAGAGCCAGGACCTCATATATTTGAGCTCAGTCACCAATGCTAGGCCACCCTGGAATGGGCATAACCTCAGGGAAGAAGGCTTTCTGGAGTTGAGACAGGTTGAAAGAGCAGAGTTGAAGGCTGCATGCTGGCCACACTTCCTGCTGCTTCCTCCCAGAAGGAGGGCTCACCTCCACCTTCCCCTCAGTGATCATCACCTCTTTGTTCTCTAGTCCAATCTTAGCCCTTCTCCTTCAAATTACTTTTCTTTGTTTAAAGTCTATAGGCTTTACGTCTTTAGATAGGTTTTATTTTTTAAAAGTACATAGCCTGTTTCCATTCAGTATCTCCAGTAAAGTAAGAACAGTAATGAAATCAAACACCAATGATGTATCATTTCCTAACATCACCAACAGCCCCCTTTGCAAGAGTGGAATAAACAATTGCCTACATGGTCTGACTGGAAGACTTCTGGAAAGGTTTCTTACACAAATAATCTTCCATTGATTTCAAAATTTTTATGAATAGCAGATCATTCCTGTATGTCACTCTCCCACATTTCCCCAAAAGAACTTCAATTTGTCCTAGAACTTAACCTATCTTCTTAGTGACATTATTCTTTCATTAAATTTTTATCAGTGCATATTAATAGTACAGGTATATAGGTACTTTGTTGGTATTTACCCCCTTGTTACCCATAGAGTAAAAGAAAGACATGATGAAGTTTAGGAACTAAACAGAAGATTTCAAAATGCAGCTTGAGAAGACAAAATCACATATTTTAATGACATGTGAAAAGAGGTGGAGACAGAAAACCAAAAGGGAAGAACAAACCCTGTTTTTCTCAAGCTTAAGGAAGTGAAGAAAAAAGTCAAGCTTTGAGGGGCAACAGTGAAGGATCTGACAGGAAAATGTTCAATGATGCAGGAAAAATCAAAAGAAGATAGAAGGAATACACAGTCGTTATACAAAAAAAAAAAGAATTGGTAGATTACCAACCATTTCAAGAGGTTGCATATGATGAGGAACCAACAGTATGGAAGGACAAGATAGAACCTGCATTGAAGAAATTGGCAAAACACAAGGCTCTAGGAATTGGTGGAATTACAATACAGATGTTTCAACCAACAGATGCAGCACTGGAGGTGCTAACATGTTTATGCCAAAAGATTTGGGAAACAGCCATCTGGCCAACTGACTGGAAGAGATCCATACTCATGCCTATTCCCAACAAAGGGATCCAACTGAATGTGGAAACAAATGATATCATTAATATCATACACAAGCAAAATTTTACTAAAGATCATTCAAAAGTGACTGCAGCAGTATATAGATAGGGAACTGCAAGAAAATCAAGCCAGATTCAGAAGAGGGTGGGGAACCAGGAAGATCACTGCTGATGTCCCATTGATATTAACTGACAGCAAAGAATGCCAGAAAGGAGTCTATCTATGTTTCATTGACTATGCAAAGACATTTGACTGTGTGGACCACAACAAATTATGGATAACACTTCAAAGAATGGAAATACCACAGCACCTAATTGTACTCATGAAGAATCTGTACATGAACCAGGAGGCAGTTGTTTGAATAGAACAAGCAAACACTGCCTGGTTTAAAGTTAAGAAAGGTGTGTCAGGGCTGTATCCTTTCACCATATCTCTTCAGTTTCTATGCTGAGCAAATAATCTGAGAAACTGGACTTAATGAAGAAGAACACAGCATCAGAATTGGAGGAAAACTAATTAACAACCTGTGTTATACAGATGATACAATTCTGCTTGCTGAAAGTGAAGAGGATTTGAAACATTTACTGATGAAGATCAACAATCATCACTTTCAATATGCGTTGTGACTTGAAATCAATAAAACAAAATTCCTTACAAATGGGTCAGTATGAGACTTCACAATAAATGGAGAAAAGATTGAGGTTGTCCATGATTTTGCTTTACTTGGTTCTACAATCAACACCTACAGAAGAAATCAAAAGACACATTGCTTTGTGGCAAGAGATCTCTTTAGAGTATTGAAAAGTAAAGGTGTTATATTTAAGACAAAGGTGTGCCTGACTCATGCCATGGTATTTTCAGTCACATCATATGGTTGTGAAAGCTGGACATTAAACAAGAACAAGGGAGACAAAAGAAGAATTGATGCTTTTGAATTATGGTGCTGGAGACAAATAATGAATATATCATGGACTGCCAAAAAAACCAACAGATCTGTCCTAAAAGAAGTGCAACCAGAATGCTCCTTGGAAGCAAGGATGTCTAGACTGCTCTTACATATTTTGGAAATATAATCAGGAGGGACCAATCCCTGGAGAAAGACATCATGTTTGGGAGAGTGGCAGGTAAACAAAAAAAGAAAGAAGGAAACCCCTCCATTAGATGGATTGACAGAGTGTCTGCAAAAATGGGCTTAAACATAAATAAGACCATGTGCCTGGCACAGAATCAGTAAGTGTTTTGTTCTGCTATACATGGAGTCACTATGAGTTGGACCCGACTCAATGGAACCTAACAACAATGGATTCCCTTCTTGTTCCCTAGTAGTCCCTCTTCTACTTCCAAGTCTTTTTTTTTTCATTTCTTATATGAGAATAAATATGTGATACTTGTCTTTCTGTATCTGGATTATTTCATTTAGCATGATAATCTCCACTTCCATCCATTTTCCTATAAACAGCATGTTTTCATTCTTCTTAATGACCAAATAATACTCCATTATGTATGTGTATATATGCTACATTTTCTTTATCCATTTATCTGTTGATAGGCACCCAGACTGATTCCATGACTTGGTTATTTGAAATAGTACCACAATAAACATGGGTGTGCAAATATTTCTTTGTAGGCTTCCTTTAATTCCTCCAGGTATATACTCAGGAGTGGATCATATAAGTTTTTTTTTGTTCATTTGTTTTTAGTTTTTGGGGTTTTTTTAGGAACCTCCATAGTGATTTCCACAGTGTCTGGACTAGTTTCCATTCTCAAGAACAGTATAAAGTTTCCTTTAACAAACTCCTACTTCCCTTGGTAGGCTTGAGCAAAAACAAAGGAAAAGCCAGTACTCTTCTCTGTCTCTCCTATCTAGTTCTAGCTCCTGCTGGAAAATCTTGCCCCAGGTCTCTTCAGCATCCAACAGGCATGGCAGTTATAATTCCAGCTCCCACCAAGTAGGCTCAGCTCCTGGACTTTGGTAACACCTCTCTTTCCTTCATTCTTCCAAAATTAGCGGCAGTAGTAGTTTTCAGCTGTCATCTTATAGTCACCACACTATCCATTGTTTGACTTCTCAGCTCTTCCATCACCCATGTTAACCACCCTCTGTCTCAAATTATTTCTGTCTTAAATATCTAGAATGACTTTAGTTTGCTTGACTGGACCCTTACTTTCTCAGAACAAAACCCTATATAGAAACCAACATCTAAAAAAGATCAGAGTCACATAACTCTGCCCAAAAGTGGGTTGGAAGCACAGTACTTTAGGTCGTAGAGAGGCCTCTGGGCCCTCAGAATACAGGTGGAAATCCACAATGGATGCTCCTTAATTACAATGATACACATTGCTCCACAGCTAGAAAAATGGATGGCTTATTGGATCCCAGAATATTGCAAACTGGAAAAACTCCTCAGAGGTCAAAGAGCACCTGTTTGCTCCTAACAGAAGAACAGGAATATCACAGAATCCAACAATATGACAATACATCAGAGAATCAGCCCCCTCAAAACTTTCAAGGTCCCCTATTTTGGATCCCTCCTTTTGTGCCCACTATAAAGAACCAGGGCTGGGATTTAGCTCAGTTGGTAGAGCGCCGCTCTGCAGTCTCCGAGGTCCCGAGTTTGATTCCCAGCACCGCAAAAAATGGGAGAAGGATGTGGCAACCCACTCCCAAGGCAATCCCAAAACAATCTGGCATTGAAAACCCTATGATGGTCGCTATGAGTTGGACACGACTCAACAGCACCTAACAACAACAACATAGAGAACCAGGTTTGCTAAAATGTCTGCAAACCAGGTGGTGAGTCACTACACTAGGATCATCTTCAGGTATCTACAAAAATAGATGGATACCTCTATTATGGCACTGGTATTAACATGGGTTCTCTGAATGCTTGCCTCTTCATTAGAATATGGCAACAACTCTTTCTTATTTGTCAAATTTCACCCCTAATAAAGTACATGGTATATGTAGATTGTCATTAGTTTTCTCTTAACTGTTAAAAAAGTTTTATTTAAATATTTTTGTCCATTTTTATCCTTTACCTATGCATGTGATATGATTACAGTGCAGAAGAAAAGACCAATGGGGCACTCATGAATAAAATTCCATTTTGCAGGATAAGAATGTTAATATAAGTATCACCAGAGACAACTGTACATGAAGCTGGGATTCCTCTTGGGAAATGTAAGAAATGCAGTGTTTAAACAGACTTGATAAAATTCTAACTTTTCCCCCAATAGGCACCAATGACTCTAACAATGGAACATTGCCTCACTTCAAATCAATGATTACCCATGACAATAGATGTAGAAATAGTACTTTTAAGCCTGTTAAGCTAAATGAAAGAAAAGAAAATAATGTCTTAGTGGAAGACATAAGGAAAGAAACAAAACGAAAGAAACCACTCAAGTGAATAGTTACTTTGCTCAATTTCAAAATTACAATAATATTTTTTTTTGAAAAGGAAGATCATGCCAGTCAGTACCTAATTAGAATTCTTCATTTGGGAGTGGGAAGGTGGAGAGCACTTACTGAACAATTGCAGTACATGAAGGATTGTGCTCAATACTTTCACATATATTTTCCTGTTCAATTCATAAAATAAGCCTGAGAAATAGATTATTGTTCAAGCTCATGAAGAAAGAATAGAGATTTATAATGATTACAAGTCACTTTATCCAAAGTCAAACAGCAAAGTGATAGAGCCAGGAACTGAAGCCAAAGTGATCTAATGTCAAATGCCCATATATATTCACCTCAATTATTCTATGATTTGAGTGATATTACTTCTCCCTTAAGTCAAAGTGTTTTATTACTTTAATATAAGGTTTTCCCAAAGAGGAGAGAAGCTTACTTTGTGTTGTACTTCCTAATGTCAATTTCAGGGACAAAGCTCAGTTTTTATTCTCCTGATAATCCTGAGTAGAAGCTAGGGGTTTCACTATGGTATCTGCTCATGAAATCACCTCACTAAATAATTTTTCTAATTATTGCTTTCTTGCTGAGATAATATCTGTTAAATGCATGCCTATCTTTGAACTGATACTCATCCACTTATTACAATTAACCTATCTTTGACCCTCATAATAGGACCAGATTGATATAGTTGAGATTAATGAGTCAATTATTTTTGGACAAGGTACAAGGAACACAAACTGTTTCATACTGTTAGTACCTTGTGGTGTTGTCTACTTCCTGTGTAGCTTCTGACATCTGTAAAATAACCCAGTGCCCTTTTTTTTCCCAACTTAACAGTGATAAATGCTGGTATTTTCCCAAGAACACAGAAATCATTTGGATGAAAAAGGAAGTGATAACACAAGAGTGCAAGCTATTCTTTAAAAACAATTGTCTTTAAATCCTTTTATTTGACAAATTCATGCTTCCACAGACTTAACTGCTTCAGAGTGTCATTTTTATAGTTCAATTAGCCGTCTAGGAGGACTTAGGTCCCATTATTGGTAAAGCAGGAGACACTGACAAATTAGCCACAAACTAACAGGGGAAAGAAAGCACTGGAAATCTGCAGAATCACTGAGAAGCTTCTGATCATGAGAGGAAATATGAGATCCCTTATAAATCTGCTTATATGAACTGAGCCTCTATTTCTTCAGATAAAATTAGAAATCCTAATTTTCTTTGTAAAAGGTCAAGGTCCAAGTAATTGTTGTTGTTGTTGTTGTTAGGTGCCATCAAGTCGGTATCTGACTCATAGTGACCCTCATGGGGTTTTCAATGGCTGACTGTTTCGGGATTGCCTTGGGAGTGGATTGCCACGTCCTTCTCCCATTTTTGCGGTGCTGGGAATTGAACTGAGGACCTCAGAGACTGCAGCACAGTGCTCTACCCACTGAGCTAAATCCCAGCCCCCCAAGTAATTGTAGTAGTTAAGAAAAGTTTAGTTATCTTTTAAATATATTCTCCATTTTTTATAGTTTATCTACCACCTATCCATTTATGATTTCCAAATATGCTCTCCACCTCTGACTTCCAGTCCATGATCCAGAAATCATAATCACCCACCTAGTGATATAGCTATCTATTCTGTAGATGACTCAAACTCCTCCATCCCCACACAGAGACAAAGTCCAGACTTGGCTTTTTTGTGTGGTAAGATCTCCTGAGCAGTCATTTCTCTTGTTCTCACTTTTAGGTTTTTTTCTCATTTCTACAACAAGTATGAATTTCCTTTAAAATGGAATTCTATTAAACATTAAACAAATAAATTTAAAATATACTTTAAGTAGACCATGGAGTCAGATAGACTAGGTTCAAGGCTTAGCTCTGACACCTCTCACTGTGACTTTGGCCAAAGCATCTAAACCACTGTAGCTGTGGTTCCTGGTATGCACAATGGAGGATAGTAAAGATTCTTACCTTAGAGTTGTTTTGAGAATTACCTAAGAATAATGAATGCAAGGGACTTAGCACATAGCAAGTGCTCAATAAATGCTAGCTGCACTGATAGTTAAGAAGCTCTTCTTGGGGACAATGTAAAGAATAGAAAGAAAGAGGGACAGAACTAGCAGAGGGAAGTGAAGATTGGAGAAGATGGGATGAGGAGAAGGGTCAGTGTAGAGGGATGAAGGGGGAGAGGTTGATCTCAATGTAAACAGCACAACTTCATGAGTACATTGGAAAAATAGGGGAATATAACCAAAATAACCATTTGAATTTTACTACATATTATCCATAAGGCTCCATAAACTTTGTGGGTTAATGAAAGTGTTACCAGAAGTGATGTAAAGGACGCATAACGGAAAAGGCCAATGCTGTATTATTCTGTATCCCATCATCATTTACTAATAAAGGGGGGAAAAGTCAATATTCCATTTAAAAAACAAGTTCTTCTTGCTTCCTTCCTTTGGTAGCACCACCAACTATCCAAACAAACAAGTTAAAAAAATCTGGAGTCATTTCATATTTTCCCTCTTACTTCCCATAGGCCTAATCTCCTTCCACTCATCCTACTTACTGCAAGTCTCTTAACATTATAGTTTTCCTTTTCCTCTGTCAATTTTTCCTACCTGGTTTCCAACAGGCTCGTTCCTTTCCAGTCAGTTCTCCACACAACACCCAGAACAAGTTTCCTGGAATACAAATTGGATCATGCCTCTTCTTTGCTTGAAATCCTCCAACAGTCCCTATTCTAAGGATAAGGTTCAGTCAGCTCCTTTTTAAGACATCTAAGGACTTTGTTTATCCGGACAGTATTTACTCTTATGATTTCATTACCTGCCAATTCCTCAAACTTCTGACACTCTAACCATGTAAGTCTTCTTCACCAGATCTGCCTCAATGCCTTTGCTCACACTGCTCCCTTCTGCATGTTTGCCAAGCTGCTCTTCAACCGACAACTCAGTGGTAACCTCCACAGCAAGACTTCTCTGCCCCGTCCTGCAACTACCCAATAGTTGACTTCTTTCTTGGTATTCTTTTATATACTACAGTTGTGAGCTAACCAACTGCCTTGTACTTATATTTGTATCTATGTTTCTTTTACCAAAGTGGGTCCTCCTTAAGGCACAAATTTATATCATCTCAATTTAATATCTCCAGATCATAATACAATGTCAAGCACATCACTGGTGCTCAATAAATGTGTACTAGATGCATATTGGGCTGGGATTTAGCTCAGTGGGTAGAGCGCTGCGCTGCAGTCTCTGAGGCCTGGAGTTCAATTCCCAGCACCGCAAAAATGGGAGAAGGGCCTGGCAATCCACTCCCAATGCAATCCCGAAACAGTCAGCCATTGAAAACCCTATGAGGGTCGCTATGAGTCGGATACCGACTCGACGGCACCTAACAACAACAACAACAAGATGCATATGCTTGAAACTTTGTTTAAGAGAAATCACTTCAAATCCTTTTGACTCCATTCAGGTACATGCATCTGTCTAGGCATATTTAAGTTATACGATGGGAGCCAGGCATGGTGGCACATGCCTTTAACCCCAGCAACTCAGGAGGCAGAGACAGGAGGATTGCAGGTTCAAAGCTAGATGTAGCCTGTGTAACTTAGAGAGACCCTGTCTCAAGATTAAAAAAAAAAAAAACCTTAAAAAGGAGCTGGGAGTACAGCCTAGTAGCAGAGCACTTGTAAAGTACACATGAAGCCTTGGGTTCATCCCCTAGAACCACATACACACAAAAAACGTATTATGGAAATTATGAAGACCAACATAAACAGGTAAGATCTAAGTGATCATCAGGTCACATGAAACCAGCAGAAAAAGAGGAGTATAAAGATTTGCACACAAAAATATTATCAGTGAGTTTTAAAAGCTATTATATCTTTGAAACTCTTCTCACCTTATGCCCTCCACTTTGAATGTTGCATGTCTACTGGGATTGTGGGCGATTTCTGCCTAAAAGAAAGATGTCCATGCTAGACTCTAGAGTCTCAGAGCCTAAAATTAATAAACCCATGATGTGACAAGACTCTTAAATTCAAGGTTTATGGAAAAATTAAAAGTTCTGAGTTTTAACCATTATCATTTCAATAAGCTATTCCATTAACATATCAAAAGTAAGGACATTAGCACTGGGGATAAAGGGTATGATACCAGGGAAGTAGTTGGAAAATATGGTCTTGGTGACAGAAACAAAGCTGGAGATCACATGATAGAATTTTGTCAGACCAATGACCTTTTCATTGAAAATATATTTTTTCAATGACATAAATGGACACTATACACATGGACTTCACCAGATGGAACATACAGGAACGAAACTGACTACATATGTTGAAAGAGATGATGGAAAAGCTCTACACAAAATGTCAAAACAAGACCAGGTGCTGACTGTAGATTAGACCACCAACTTCTCATATGCAAGTTCAAACTGAAGCTGAAGAAAATTAGAACAAGTATATGAGAGCCACGGTATGACCTTGAGTATATCCCACCTGAGTTCAGAGACCACCTCAAAAATAGGTTTAACTCATTAGACATAAATGATTGACGAAAGGAGTTGTGCCATGACACAAAAGGTATCGTTCAAGAAGGAAGCAAAAAGTTATTAAAAAGACAAGAAAAAAAGAAAAGACCAAATTACATGTCAAAAGAGACACTGGAACTTGCCCTCGAATGTCAAGCAGCTAAAGTAAAAGGAAGACATGATGAAGTTAAGGAATTAAACAGAAGATTTCAGAAGGCAGCTCGAGAAGACAAAAACAAATATTATAATGACATGTGCAAAGAGCTGGAAGCAGAAATACAAAAGGGAAGAACACACACTGTGTTTCTCAAGCTTAAGGAAGTGAAGAAAAAATTCAAGCCTCTAGTGGCAGTAGTGAAAGATTCTACAGGAAAAATATTAAGTGATGCAGGAAACATCAAAAGAAGATGGAAGGAATACACAGAGTCATTATACAAAACAGAATGGTAGATGACCAACCATTCCAAGAGGTTGCATATGAAGAGGAGCCAATGGTGTTGAAGGATGAAGTGGAAGCTGCCTTGAAAGAACTGGTGAAACACAAGGCTCCAGGAATTGATGGGATACCAATAGAGATGTTTCAACAAACAGATGCAGCACTGGAGGGGCTGATGAGGTTATGCCAAAAGATTTGGAAAACAGCTACCTGGCCAACTGACTGGAAGAGATCCATATTGTGCCTATTCCCATAAAAGAGGATCCAACTGAATGTGCAAACTATCAGAAAATATCATTAATTTGCACACAAGCAAATTAAGGATTATGTTCAAATGGATCTCCCACATTTGCAAAGGAAACAAAGAATTGAACAAGTGAAATAGCCTGTATTTTTTCAGATAATGACAAGTGCTATGAACCAATAAGCAAGAATAGAGAGAAAGGCAATGTTGCTACTTTACATATGATAATACTCTGAATGACATGAGGACAGAAGCCTTGTGAGTATCTGGGGGAAGAGCAAGCATATCCATATGAGGAGAGGGAGAAAGGAATACAGGTAGCTGGGGGAAGAACATTATAAGCAGATGAAACAGAGGCCCTGAGGTGGAAATTTATGGCTAGGGAAAATGAAGTGGGTGCAAAGAGATAGTGGTTAAAAAAGAAAGAAAGAAAGAGTAATAATCAATGGCCCTACCATGGAACACCTGGCAGACCATGGTAAGGATGTGAGATTTTCTTCCTGGTGGGACAGGAAGTCTTTTGATGACAAAGGATGAAAAAATTATTTTCATATTTTGGAAGATTCACTGTGAATACAGAGGATGAAACACAGAGCAGCATCAAATTAGGAGAGGACTCAAAGAGATCATTCTGCAAGATGAAATCAGCCCAATCCAGGAAGATTGCAGCAGAACTACTAGGATTTATTTGGGGATATATGTGGAATATATTTTGGAAGTAGCTGATGGAACTTGCTAGTGGATTGAATGTGAAATGGATAGGGCAACTGGGTAAACAATAGCACACGGAGAAGAGGGGAAAGATAAGAGAGGACCAAGGTGGGGGAGAGGTGTGTGTGGCAGAAATCAATAGTTATCATTTCAGGTACACTAGGCACACTGGAAATTATTTTAGACACACAAGGAGAGAAATCGTATACAGTAGACTCCTGGGACTGGAAATAAAACTCTGGACATCTTCAGCATGCAGATGTCATTCAAAGTCATGGTATTAGATGAAATCACCTAAGGAATGAGTGCAGTTATGAAAGGAAGGGGTCAAGAATTGAGCCCTGGAGCACACCAAAACTCAGAGGCCAACAAATGGTGATAGAAAAGGTCCTGGGAAAGGACATAAGGTGCTAAACTCCCTGACAGAATGTTAGGTTGCAAGACAGTTTGATCAATTGTTATAATTGATTTAGAAAAAAAAAAAAGCTAGGTCAGGTGTCATGGCACATGGCTGTAAATCCCAGCAACTTAGAGGAGCAGAGACAGGATGATCAGGAGTTCAAGACCAGAGGCAGCCTGAGTAACTTAATGAGACCCTGTCTTAAAATTTAAAAAAAAAATTAAAATTACAAAGGGGCTGGAGGTACAGCTCAATGGTAGAGCACTCTGCCCTAGTACTACCAAAAAAGAAGTAAAAAAGTTAATGCATGTGAACCAATGATGACTTTCATCCCTATAGACCACAGAAATAGACAACACGAGGTTGAAATATGGCAGTTGTGCACACATGCACAGGCACCTCCTGAGAGTGATGATGGAAGGGCTCTTCAACTCTCCCCAACTCTGGCAAGGGGTGAATACAGGTCAACTAAAACAAAGCGATCAAATTCATACTCTGGAGTCCCCACATCTAATCTGTATCTGGAGCCCAGCATCAGTAAAATTTTCATTTGTGATTACACCCATAGGATGTTTGCATAGCACTTCGAGTACACACTTTCTGAATAAATATGTTTTAAACAATGGAATAACATTTCCAAAATGCCCTATGCTGTTTTGACTAGCAGTTTTCTTCAGCTCTGAAATTAACTTCAAATTCTTTAATTTTGTACTGGAAAACAGACACCAGCTGAATACTCTTCCCATATGCAATGATCTTGTTTCTAATAATTCAGTCTGCTGTTCTCTGAAACAAAGATTAAAGAGTACAGTCAGAAACTTCCCAAATAACTTTGATAAAATTACTTTAATTTCTTCCCTGAAAGCAAAGATAAACAGACATTAATTCTCAGTCATTTTCTTTGTCTTTATGCAACTAAAACCCCTGGGTTTTTGTATCAATATTAGGAATTGACTCAGTCCTTTACATAACAACCCAAATGTGTACCAATGTCTCTTCCTGGAGCACAGAATGTTCAGGAAGTATGGAAAATTTTTCACAAAGAAAAATAAATGTATCCTAGTCTTTTATGTCTCCATTGTGCATGCAGAAACTGAAAGTCTGTGAGATGAAATTTTAGATATTCTTCCTAACTGAGCCTGAAGATGCTAAAATAAATTACTGATTATTGGATTACTCCCCTAAAGGCATAAGGATATAATTCAGAAGGTTTCCCACAGGGTAGACAGGGAGCATGGGTGCACAAGCCAGCTTGCCAAAGGGCCTAATTTATTCCTGACATTAATGCAGAGACAGATGTTAAAGCCAAGGCCTCCTTGCAGCTGCAAAATTTAATAAATTCATATTCTATATCATCATATCATCAATATACCTAATTTAAAATTTTCTCAACACTCATTAACATCTCCCACGTGGCAAGCTAATGTTAATAATCTATTCAATAATTAAGGAAAATATGCCTTAATAGTCATGAGAGAATTATACCTGGACTCAACTTAAGAGCTCACAATACCACTCTACTACCCTGTCGTTTCATGATTAATGGAGAAACACAACAAATGGAGTGTTCCTTTTTTAAATTTAAAGAGATGTTTTTGTTTTGTTGTACTTCATAACCTGAAATTTTCCATAGCTTCAAAGTGCATTATTTGAGTCATTGGGTTGTATGGAGATGGGATTTAGATAATTGGTAGATGTCTCAGTATCATGGTAGGGTGAGCAAAGTTGAATGAGGGCTCTGGAGGCAGATCGGCATCTCCCATCTTAACTGCACCAACAGAAGAATCTGCCTTCTATCAAAACAGTGAATGCACATACAGATAGCAAGACCTCACTTACTGGTTTTATGGAGATAAAATGAGACAATGCATATTCTGTTGTTTGTTGTTGTTGTTGTTGTTGTTGTTGTTGTTGTTAGGTGCCATTGAGTCAGGTCTGACTCATAGAGATCCTATGTACAAAATGCATATACTAAACACTTTTTATATCCAATATTCATTGATTATTTAAAACATTTTATTATTGCATTAACTACAAAAGATCACATAAATTTATTTGGACCCACTGATTGGGCATTTTCCAGAAGCCAACCATCCATATGAATAGTGGGATATAGTATGTGTTCAATAAATGCTAACCATTGCTGTTCCTACTGCAATTAAGATGATTGTATTTGTATCATAAGTTTCATAAAACCATCTCTCTGGAAATAAAAAGCACTTCCCAATTTATATAAGGCATTTCCACCTACCCAGATAACCAAACACCCCACTCAATGGCACCGAAAAACAACAACACACATTCTCCAAACCTATGTTATCTCCATAAAATTCTAAGAACTCCATAAATATTTCACACAGCCACCATCAATCTCTGTTCATTTTTCTGGGAAACAATGCTAGCAATAAATCAAGAAAGAAAGAAAAAAAAAGAAAAAGAAAAGCATCATTCCATTGGCTTCTGCCTGGATATATGGGGCTTTTTAAAGGTATGGTATCTACAACATGGAAGACTCCACAACTGATTTTAAACTGGAACATCTGCCAGAAAACATGCAAAAGCAAGAAAGAGCCATAGCCATAGAGCTACTACGGTACACACTTTGTATGTTCCATAGCACAAACTGCAGAAACAATCATAGGTGATACTCAAAACACTTCACCCTCAATAAGAAAGATGCTGCCCAGAAAGTACAGTCCTGGTTCGTGGTGGTTTCTAACATGATAGACATTAACCCTTTTGCTCCTGGATCATAAAGTTTTAGTAGGGCATGGCAGGGGGACTTGCCAGTCAGTATGTAAATATTTCATTGTTTTGACAAGCTATGTGGCATGCTCCAGCTACAAAATAGTCATGGGAACAACTCCTCAGCGTAAAAAAGTTTTGATACGAGTTCTGGCTAAATTACTAAATTCTAAAATTATAGGAATAAATATCAAAAAAATGAGGATTTGGAGACTATACCACACATTTTAGACAAGTGAAAAATTTAGTGAATATTTTTGTTATTTTAATATTTGTAAATTTTATAATTTTCATGATTTAAACTGGTTTCCCACATCTCAACAAACTTCCTCCTATCTGATCTCAAATCCCTTTCACTTCTTTAGTCTCATCAAAGGCTAAACAAGCAGATCTACTGTACATGAGGGAAAAAAGATGCTTAACTATGGGCTAAAATTATTCTACTTGGCCTTTTGCACTTTGCCTGAGTGAAAAGCAGCTACTTCTGTAAGCAAGGCTCTAAATTGGCAGCCTTCAAATATGTGACTTGGAATACACAAAAGCAAAATTGCAAGGTGGGACATTTCTAATAATATTCATTACAAAGTTCTTTAAATTATGAGACCCATACTGACCCTTCACAGTTCGCTCAGCTGAGATTAGCTCTAATTATTGTCTTAAATCTAAAAAAGAAAGAGGCAGGTCACTAAAAGTACCAAACAGCTAATTGTGAAAAAAAAGTTCCTAGAAAATAATCAAGATCTATGCATATAAGTACCCTTTACTATTAAACTTACTGGAGTATTAACTTCTGCCAGAATGATAATCACCAATCACAATCACAGTCCATTAAGAGCTAGCAAAATTTCCAGAAAGAAGGCAAAGACAAAAATGAAACTAAAGGCATATGTTCAAGAGGAACGCTGGCCAGGCTTGGAGAAGCAGTGTGGTGGAAGAAAGAGAACATTGACAGTCTGCTACTTAATAGGTAACTTTGAGCAAGTTTCTTTACCTCCCAAGCTTTGATATCTCAACTATAAAATGGGGAGACTGATATCATAAGGATCCTGCATGTTGTTATTGTTAGATGCCATAGAGTCAGGTTTGGCTCGTAGCAATCCTATGTACAGCAGACAAAACGCTACCCAACACTGTGCCTTGTCTGGCACTATTATCAGTGCTTCTCTGCTGTTCATAGGGTTTTCAATGGCAGATTGTTTTGAGAGTAGGTGGCCAGGCCTTTCTCCCTAGCCTGCAGCACCCATTATTCCCAGGTGGTCTCCTATCCAAGGACTTCCAGGCCAACACTGCTTAGCTTCCAAGATCAGGTGGGATCAGAAGCCACAGTGCTATGGCTGCAAACAAGGATCCTGCATATACTTGTTAAATTCTAGATGCAAAACAAATAATATCCATATACATTTTAAGGCTTTATGAATGATTGGAGTCTGGGATACCCAAAGACAAAGTGATGAGGGACACTAGAAACAGTACAATCCTGTAGTGGTTAATTTTATGTCAATGTGACTGGAACATGGGGTGGCCAGATATAACATTATTTCTGGATATGTCTATGAAGGCATTTCTAGAGGAGATTAGCACATACTTTGGGTAGACTTAGTAGACTGGCCTCCTCAATGTGCGGAAACAGCATCCAATCCATGGAGATCTTGAATAGAACAAAACACAAAAGAAGAGAGAATCTGTCCTTCTGCCTAAGTGCACAAGCTGCGACATGGGTTTTCCTTTGACTGCTCTCAAAATGAGACTTACACAATCATGTCCCCTAGTTCTCAGGCCTTCAGATTTGGACTGAGCTATACCACCAACTTTCTCAGGGATCCAGATTACAGATGTCAGATCATAAGGCTTCTCACTCTCCAAAACTGTGTGAGCTAATTCATCAAAATAAATCAGTTTCTCTGTCTCTACCCACAGACAGACAGACAGACAGATATCTCCTTTGTGTTAGGGTCCTGTTTATTTCTATATGGGTCTCCTATTTCTCTCTGGAGAACTCTGACTAACACATATTTCAACCAGTGTTTACCACATCCTACTATGTACAGAGCACTGTGGTCAAACTAGTAATACAAAGATGTAAAACATGGTTACATCCAGGAGGGACCTTAAATCCAGTTGAGGATGCAGAATGCTTATAAGGAAATTAAGCTAACATTTGGTAAGTGCCAAATGAGAAGGACCTAAAATTAATGCAAGAGTTTCTCAGAGGTAAGAAACCCTGGCATATTTTTTTTTTATTAGAAATTTTTAATGTACATCATAATGTGATTCATTTTGACATGCTTTTCGTTGTGACAATTTTCATATATGCAATTTGATAGACATGTAGTCAGGAGAGACCAATCCCTGGAGAAGGACATAATGTTGAGGAGAGTGCCAGGTCAATGAAAAAAAGGAAGACTCTCAACTAGATGGATTGATCAGTGTCTGCAACAATGGGCTTAAACATTAAAAGATCATGTACCTGGCACAGAACCAGGGAGTGTTTCATTCTGCTGTACATAGGGTCACTATGAGTTGGACCTGACTCCATGACACCTACCAACAAGAAGCAACATGGAAAAGGACTTTAAAGAAATACTGTTCTAAACTGGCTGAGTTGGGGCACACCTATAATCCCAGAACTCAGGAGACTGAGGCAAGAGGATCACAAGCTTAAAGCCAGCCTGGCTAAATAACATGACCATGATGAGGAAGGAAGGAAGGCAGGAAGGAAGGAAAAGAAAGGAAAGGAAAGGAAAGGAAAGGAAAAGAAAAGAAAGGAAAGGAAAGGAAAAGAAGGAAGGAAGGAAGAAAGAAGGAAGGAAAATTATCAGAATATAAGTAGGCTAGGGCAGAAGATGGAGATAATATACTTTTACTAACACCAAGAAGTACATTCTCAAGGTTCATATTTGGCAGAGCTTCAAATTCTCTTAAAGTCCCATAAACCATTTGACTCTAACTGTTGCATATTTGTATTTGGTACACTAACCTCTGTTGGTTCCATAAATAGCTGATGATCACATCTTGCTGATGATGTCTGAGTACTGGGCATACTATTATAACAGCTAATTTCTTTACCATAGAGAAATATCCCCATCATACACTTTGGGGAACATTTCCTTATACAGAAGTTCAAACACAACAATATCCACTCACAGGTTAGCTATTCTACCAAAGACACAATACACAGTGGGAAGCCCAAAGGATGATCAAATTGAAGGCCAAATTCTTCTATTAAGTTATATGGTCTTTGCCTGATCAGTTAATACTACAGCTTCCTCCTTCAAAACTGAGAATATAAATCTTTCTACTTAGAAGATTAGGTGGTTGGAAGGGTGAAATAAAAAGATGAAGGAAAAATTATACAAATATTAATTACTATATATTGTTACCCTTTAGTGTGATATTTATTTACCCTTAAAGATATTATTAGGCATTTTATTTTGAGTTGTCTCTGATGAAAAGAAGATAGGGGAAAAAACACTGGCAAAGAGAATATGGCTTAAAAAAGATTATTCTGTAGGCCTTGAACTCCAATGTCACCCAAATAAGGCGAATTAGAACAAGGTGGCACAGTTCCAACAGACCAAGAAATGAAATGTCAAATAGTTAGATTGATACTAATTACCAGTTGATGGGTTTTTTAATATATTTATAATTGATCCACATCTGTTGTTTTCTGCTAAGCAGTGTGACTCTTTCTTTTTCTAAAAACAATCTAAAAGGAATCAAGGGATATTTATGAATAACTTACCAAAAGATCTCACTCCCAATTTCAAGGGATTTACAATCAAGGTGATGGTTGTTATTGTTAGGTGCTGGGCCCAACTCATAGAGACCCTATGCACAACAGATGAAATTACCCCACACTGCACCATACCAGGCACTATTGTCAGTGCTTCTACGATATTCATAAGTTTTTCAATGGCTTATTTTTGTATTTGGGAGTGGGTTGTGGGGTCCTTCTCCCAAGCTTATAGCACCTGATATTCCCAGGTGGTCTCCCATCCAAGTACTAACCAGGCCTGGCCCTGCTTAGCTTCCAAGATCTAATGGGATCCCACTCGACAGTGGTATGGCTTCAGGCACAATCAAGGTAGAGTAAGAGAACAGCACCCATTAAACTCAGAGTAATTCTGGACAGGGGTTAGCTCAGTTGCCAAGTTATACAAAGAACTAAATTTAATGAAAATAATACAAACAATGAAACATATGTGAAAAATAAGCCATTATCCACTTAAAATATCTAAATAAAGGTGTTTAGAAGGGGGAAAATGGTTTCAGTTACTGAAAGAAGACAGATAACTGAAAAGATTCAAAAGATATTGGGAAGAAAAAACTTGCATTTGTAGCAAAATTCAACATAGAGAAAGAAAAACATCACAGTATCCTATTAAAACTGTACTTCAAAATACTTTAAGGTTAACAAGAATCAAACACCTTAATGCATTATCTATGTTATGAGTATATGAAAGGCAGCATAAAAGAAACCCCAGGGGCAATAAAAATGAAATCTGAGTACTTGGCAAAACATATTCAGAGGATCACTGGGGGCCTAACTTATTTCTTTGGTTAAGTTTCTCAATTTATTTTTCAGTGGGAAAAAAAAATATTCATTATAGCATGGAGCTAATTTTCCATCTTTTATCTTAATATACTAAAACAGTTTTACATAAAAAATTTCATTTGTCAAATGCCAAACATCTGCACCCTTGATTACAGATCTGCTTTAGAGACTCTGGCTTTTCAAGTACCATATGTCACAGTATTTCACTTCAGCTCAGTCTCTGTTTATGCACATTCAGGTGTGCATGTGCACATGTTTATGTTTGTGTGTGCCCACACACACTTGTGCTCAGATGCACAAAGGAAGAAAATGACATCTGGTACCTAGAAAAAGGAGTAGAAAGGACATGAGAAAAGGCAACCAGACTTGAATATGAACGTAAATTAAGCTACACATACAACTGCTCACAGTTACAGACAAGATACTTTGTAGGGTCTTATGTTTAAGTCTGTACAATAAAAACATGAAAAAGATAAAAGAAGGCAAGAGGACAAAAGGACAGTTTTTAAAGAGATTTTCAATTGATAATTATTCAAGAATAAAGATTAAAGTAAATTAAGGGCATAAGCAAAATACATGTAATATATGTTTCAAACAAAATAAATTCTAGATAATGGTTTAAGATAAATATATAACCTATCCCTGTTTTATCTGGCTTCACTCACCTGCCCATATTTTCCCCCAGGATCTTCCTTGCATTCCCTGTGCCTATTAATTTCAATTCCCAGCATGTACTGCTCTTTGTATTAATGAGGACTTCATCTTTCTTCTCTAATTTTAAATGAGACAACCCAGTAAAGAACAATGGGCCTGGGGACAGGGCACTCACGTTACAGCCAAGGCTTGCTTTCTAATTAGTTATGCAACCTAGTAGAAGTGATGGCACACCTGCCTCCTGTAAGGCAAGAGCTTCTCCCCTCTGGGTCTCAGTTTCCTGCTCTGAGAGATAAGGCGTTGAAGCCTGTGCTCTCTAAGGCTCCATAAGCTCCCACCGAGAAGGGATGCAAAGCAGCAGTTCTGCCTCTACCTCTCATCTACCTTAAACTGATCCATTGTTGAGGCAGCTAGAGGAGAAAGCCAAGAAAAGAGATGCTATGTGTAAAACTTATGCCTGATCTTCCACACGCATATGATCAAAGGTGAATCAATCCCCTTGTCTAGGCTCAAAACCTGTGATATGCTCAGATGCATTCTGGATATGCTGGAAGACATTTCTAAACCATGAGATATTCTCCTTGTCCTCACAGAACTTACTATCTAATGAGAACACCTGAAAACACATTGAGAAAGTGAAAAATAGGGAGACTTACACCTAAGAGATAAAGGCTAGAGTACTTTTTTGGAGAAGGAAATACCCTGAGGATATGAACAGCTAATGAAGAGTCATAGGGGAAGTGGGATTTCACTTATTCACAGTAAGTGTGCAGTTCATACTCTATGCCAGGTGCAAAAACAAAAATTGTTCCTGCTTTCATGGCGCTGACAGCTTCAGTGGGAGATGGAATTGATAGAGAAGTCCATGCTGCTATGTAAGAGGTACAAAGGGAAAAGAACCTAGGAAGGAAACTCAGAGAAATTTCCAGAAGTGATACTCACTCTAAAATCTAAGGACAAAAAGGCATTAACCAGATGAAACAGAAAAGGCAAGAATCCTGTAGTATGAGTATAGTATATGTACAAAGGCCCTCTCGCAATTAGATGCTGGTGGTTTTAGGATCTGAAAGATGTCCATGTATCTAAAATGGAAAAAGCAAGGAGCACCAGATGATGATTGAGAGGAAGGCAAACCCAGGCTTCCAGGGTCTTGCAGACCATGTTACCAATTTCACCAGAAAAAAAAATAACACATTCAGATGTACATTTCTGGCAACTCTGTGGGGAAGGGAACACAGAAAATTAGGATTACATATGGGGAGATATTTAAGAGACAATTTCACAGACCAGGTAAGAAATGAGGACATGTCGGAGGAGGAAAGTTGTCATGAAGATGTAGGAGTAAAATGACCAGATAGAGGCATAAGGAAAAAGGGTTAACCAAGAATAACCCCAGAGCTTCCGATCTGCATTACAGAACAAATGACAGTTGCAGTAGATGAGAGAGGAACACAGGGAAGGCTAGTTAGAGAAAGGGAAGACGAGAAGAGCAGAATGTTCTTGAGAGGTTAAGTAAGATGACTTTGAGTTTGGAGACATGAAGGGTGTTGGAGACATCAGTAATTTTAAGTGGAGTGAGGGCCAAGTGACAGAGAAGAATGGATTGAAAAGCCAGAGTTCAAGAAATGAAGAGAATAGTCAAGGGTGTGCAGGTCTTCACTTGCTTATGAGCAACCCTGTGGATCCTGCATTACATCCACCAGTACAAGACTATGAACAAATCAAAACACACATCTCCTACTAGAAATTGCCCCTGAATAATGAAAAATATGAGATTTGGGCTAAATTCAATTCTTATAATCTGAAATAAGACAAAACATAAAATAAGTTTCTTTCATATTCTTTCTTTCTCCCACCCTTCTGCCTCCTTTTCCTTCAGTGAAACAGACTCTAAATATCCCATATCTTTCTTTCTATTGAAAAATCATAGCTACATCTTTGTAAGTATCAAGAAACGTACCTGGATCTTCCTATAAAGAAGGTGGCCTATGACACACTGTGGCACTGGGAAAGCATCTGCCTTCATTTTCAACTCTGTGTCTGAAGCTAGGAGGTGTTTTCTGGCCCTGGTCACCCCATTATCAGCCTCCACTAAAGGGCAGCCACACTGTGACAACAGAGGCAGCCCATCTGCGGGACACTGAGCTATTATTTTCTCAAATAAGACTTTGCCTTCATCCTCTACTGTGTAGATGAATTGTTGCCCTGGCCCAGACAACTGAGTTTAAGTTTTTCTCTCCTTGCTGCCTAAGGCCACACATCCTTCTTATTCTATGCTTTTCCCAAGCAATTCTGGAATATCTATTCATTTTACTCTTCTGGATGCTGACACACACAGGTCTGGATATCATATATCACGAGAGTGAGCTTTCTAAACATCTTGCGTATTATATACAGTATTTCAAGTTAAAAAGAGCTCTCCAGAAACATTGCATTGGAAGTCCTGGGACAGCCCGGTGCTGGTCTATCATTACTAGAGAGACCAGCAACTTCTCATGATTCACTTTTTGCTGTGGTTACCACATAGTCAAAGCTAGTCACAAATCACAGAAATAATATTGACTACATTAATATTTAGCATGTTTTCTTTTACTGCATTTGTTCTGAATATCTAATTCTAGATTTGTTTTCTATTTGTCAACACATGTGCTTTGATAAGAAAAGTAAGAAACTCTAACTCAAAAAGAAGGGGATGTAAGTAGATAATTTAGTGAACTAATCACTAAATCCACTCCAGAGTAGGATTCTACACTCAAGGCTATTTTTAAAATATGTCCAAGATGATTCTTTTCATGTCTCTGTTCATGCAAAGATGCAGACACCTTCCAGTGTAGAGAAAAGAGGTAGCATAGTATGATTTAGAGACCCCCAGGAAGGTCTTGTCTATAGCTGTACCAGCTATAGCAGCTTGGCATCCAATCCAGTCTGATCTCAGAAGCTAAGCAGGTTTCGGGCCGGTTAGTCTTTGGATGGGAGACTGCCTTAGAATACCAGGTGCTGTAGCCTTGCAAGAAGGACCTAGCAGCACATTCTTGAATCAATCAGCCACCAGAAACCTTATGAATAGCAGAGGGACAATGACATAGTGCCAGGCAAGCCACAGTGTCGGGAAGTGTTTTGTTCTATTGTACTTAGGGTTGCTATGTGCCGGACCTGACTCAATTGCAATTAACAACAGGAAAGTCTTACTGTGAAGAAATCCCACGTGTATTTACTGGTTACATCTAAAATTCCATCACCTTTCTCTTTGGTGGTTTTAATGACTATTAAAATGCAAACAAGCACACTTTGCCAGAAATCATGAGTGAAGAATTAAACAGTTGATCACGCCAGGATAAAATATTCTCCACACCTTCCAGAGGGGCTGGGATTTAGCTCAGTTGGTAGACCACTGCTCTGCAGTCTCTTAGGTCCCAAATTCAATCCCCAGCACCACAAAAATGGGAGCAGGATGTGATAATCCACTCCTGAGGCAATCCCAAAACAGCCGTTGGAAACCCTATGAGGGTTGCTATGAGTCAGACACAACTCGAAGGCACCTAACAACAACAACAACAACACCTTCCAGAACAGGAGGGGAGGTAGGAAGGATGGTGGGACTGGAAGCAGGAGAGAGGAAGACACTGAAGCTGGAAGATGCAACAAGAGCCTTTTCCCAGTGTTCCTTGGGCCAGTCCAATCGGAGTTACTTAGTGAGCAAGGAACTCTGTACCATTGTCAACAGATGAATGAGAAGTCACAGGTTCATCACTGATCAGGACCCACTAGGGAGGTAAAGATAGGTCAGAGTTACTTCCTGCAGGCATGTACCATTTATCTAGGACATTTAACAAATGTACAAAACAAGTTCAAACCACAAGTGATAATAAATCCTTAAAGCTAATCATGGGGAATTGGCTCCTTAGTCTGGGGAAACTTATTAAACAGAGATTTCCTATTTCATATCTACCATTTTCTGAAATATATGTCATTAGAGCCCAATGAAACAGTTATGAACTATTTTACATTTTAGAAAACCAACTTCAGAATATATGGGAGAAGGACACAGCAATCCACTCCCGTAGCAATCCTGAAACAATCAGCCATTGAAAACCCTATGGGGTTGTTATGAGTTGGACCTGACTCAACAGTACCTAACACCAACAACAACTTCAGAGTATATAATTCTGTAATGAAAAGGATGAATTCTTTTTCAATCTATGTCATAACATTGGGAAACCTGTTGTAGGCAGAATAATACCCTCATCCCAAAAGATAACCACATCCTAATCCCCAGAACCTATGAATAGATTACTTCACAAAAAGGGAATTGTGCATTTTGTGAAGAAATACTCTGAGATGTAGAGATTTTTTTTTAGATTACAAAGATAGGCCCAACCTAATCACATGAAGACTTAAAACCAGAAAATCTTTCTTGGCTAGGTTAGCAAGATAAAAAGAAAAAAAGGAAGAAAGATTGGAAGCATTTGCAGGGCTGAACTATTGTTGCAGGCTTTGAGGACAGAGGACAGAACCATGAGCTAAAGAATGCAAGTGGCCTCTAGGACATGCAAAAGGAGCTAGATTCTGCTTGAGAGCCTCCAGAAGGAATACAGCCCTGCCTTTACATTTCATTTTAGTCCACTGAGTGAGACCCATGGCAACTTCTGATCTGAAGATTAATAAGAGACTATAGTTTGTAGGTTGAATGTCCCCCAAAGACCTGTGTGTTGAAGGCTTGGTCCTGGCCAGGCAAAGTGTCACATGCTTGTAATCCCAGCCATGTGGGAGGCTCAGGCAGGAGGATTATCAGTTTGCAGCGAGAGGCAGCCTGTATAAATCAAGAAGATCCTGGCTCAAAATTTAAAAATTAAAAATAGGCTGGAGATGCAGTCCACTGGTAGAGTATTTGCAAAGTATGTGTGAGGCCCTGGGTTCCAACCACTAATACTCACACACACAAAAAAAATCTTTGTTCCACAGATTGACAAAATTGAGAGGCGTTGAAAGGTCTAAGAGGTGGGACTCAGTGGAAGCCCTTAAATCACTGGGAGCATGCCCTTGGAGGGGACTGAGGGACTCTGGCCTTTCTGTCTCTCTCTTTGCTTCCTAGCTGCCATGAGATAAGCAAGTTGCTCTGCCATGAGCTCCCTGCCATGAGGTGCTGCCTCACCACCCACCCAAAGCAACAGGGCCAACTGATTTTGGACTGAAATCTCTATAACTGTGAGCCAAAATAAACCTCTCCTCTTTTTAATTTGATTATCTTTAGTAGTTTATTACAGTAACAGAAAGCTGACATATCTCAGATAATAAATTTGCTTTAAGCTATTAAATTTGTGGTGATTTATTACAGCAGCAACTGAAAAATATCTTGCTTTCCTTTATATTTTGTCAACTGTAAAATGGGAACCTGTATCTTTTCATTTTCTGTTAAAAGGCAAAAACTGGACAAAAATTTTTAGAGAGCATAACAGAAAGAAATACCAGTTTAAAATTTTCTTCAATGCACTTCCTTTTCCTGTATTTTACAAGATTCAGTCAATCAGAAATAAACCAGAAACCTAATACATCTTAACAGTTTCATGGCATCCCCAGGTAATCAGAGGCAATCTCTCATATTGATCATAATATAAAACTAGGTGAGTTATAGAGACACACATCTTGTCAGTTCTTTGGCAAATGTAAAGCCTCTCTTAGAAAAATACAGTAATGAAATATTCTCAAAGTCGGTATGCAGATCTCCAACTGCTAGGCAAGTTAATGAGATGCATAGCTGGGGACTTAGCATGCATCTCAAGCACTGGTGTTGCATATGAAACACAGTTGATTCCGATCTCATCACCTTATCCATTTTTTACAGAAACATCTATCAGCAAAGAGAAGACACTCCATGTATTAAAAGTTTCCACAGCCACCCTCAGCTATCAGAAACAGGACAGCAGGCCATGTATTAGAGCTTGCAAACCCAATGAAATATTTTGCAAGTAACATACTTAATCAGTCAAACACAGATTATATTTGGTATACTCAGAATACTGAAGCCCAGCCAAACAAAATGATTTGTCAACATTCCAGGAACAGCCTTTTAAAAGAGATAACATTGGGATTTATGTATTAGATAGGTCAAAAGTGAGCTTCCAAGTTAACCTAACAGAAAATCATCTGAGGATACGAACAACTTAATTTACTTAAGAATCACTGAAGAATTTCTTTGAGATCTGACTATTAGAAGCAACTGCACAGTAACAGATTCTAAACCCTGAGGAAAGAAGGAGAAAACTCAGGAAGATAGTAAAAATGAATTTTAGAAAAGGAAATTTTGCCCAAGTAATAAATGACTAAAATGAGATCTTTGTGGAAAATAAAGAAGAAATGAGAATGTCATGAAAGGTAAAATGTAGGCTATTTTCAAAGTAAAGATGCAAATATGTGACAATCTAAATTTTAAAAATGAAAAAAAAGAGTTGTTAGCAGCAAAAGACATAGAAGATTTTGTGAAGCAAAAAGAGAGACATGGACAAGAAAGGCAACCTAATACTTCTCAGAAAGCAGTTTCAAGTTTTCAACTAGACCTTTAAAAGCAAGTGCCATATGCTTTCTGCTAACCAAAGCAAGCACTGACTGTCACAAGAAAAAAAGAAAAGAAAGAGAAAGAGAGCCAAAACTGAGTGAACAAGTACTAAAATGTTCCTTAAACAGCTGAATGGCTTCAAATCAGAAGAACTTTTATAGCCTATGTCTGTAGGTCAGCTGAGGAATTTCCAAGAGTTTTTACTAAGAGCCCTTGGGTGTCCATTATCTCTTTGATTTCTTCTGTGAAAAACATTATCTCAGTGCACACTGGTAATCCCTGCAACTTGGAAGGCAAAGGCAGGAGGATCAAGTTTGAGGCCAAAGGCAGCCTATATAACTTAGTGAGACCCTGCCTCAAGACACAAAAAATAAAAAATGGGCTGGAAGTGCAACTCAGTGGCAGAGCACTTGCAATGTATCCATGAGGCCCTGGGTTCAATCTCCAAAGTACCATAAAACAAATACATAAATAAAAATCATCTTATTCTAGGATGTTTATATGCTAATGCCCCTCTTGCAGGTGACACACATCTCTTCCACATTACATAACCAATCAACTAACCAGAAAGCATGCATTGTACTTATCATTGTTCTAAATGCCACCTATATCATAAAAGATCAAAACAGGTATTTATTGATTAAACTGTCTTTAGTTAGGTCCCAAACCTCTTTGAAGACTGATCCCCAACAGTACTTGACAAAATAAATAGGAATCCACATGTTTACTTAGAATGAATAATTTCATTAATGCATAAGGTTAAATCTAGTGAATTTTCTTGGGCAATTAGGATATCAGAGTTATCTGGGGTACTTTGAAAAATATTAGATTCTCCATTCTGTGCAATGAATCCTGATGCCCGATCTCTCTTAAACTTGCTCCAAGGAGCTGTCAGGTACACAAAAGCATGGACCCTGGGCCACCTTCTACTAGCTCCTTCCATAGGACACGTGCTCCCTTCTTTTATTAGCTATACTTATGCATATTTTGAGATAGAGCTTAAAAACAACAGACTTGAAATCAAGCAGAGTCAAAATCCCACTGTAACATGAGATGGATGAGTAGTTTCTCTGAGTCTCAGTTTCTTCATCTGTAAAATGGGGAAAATAATGCCTATTTTGCACATTAGCTGTGTTGAACTGAGGACTAAATGACTCCAAGTGTGTAAGGGGATTCAAGAAGTGTTTGACATGTGTTTACCCATTGGAAGAGGGCCAACACTTATAACTAAGGTGGGTGCAATGCCAGCAATAGCAGGAGCCAGTCTCAGCAGTCCTTTTTAGAAGGAAATGACACCCCTTGGTTTTTATGTCAGTGCACACATCTACACAAATACCCTAAGGGATTCTTGGCTAAAATTAAATCATCTGAAAGTGGGTTTGGGAAAGCAACAGTCCATATAAGTTTGACCCATCAACTTGGTGAGGATGACAATGAACATGTCTCTCATCATTCGGAAAACTACAAAAAGAAAGAGGACTGAACTTCTGCTTTATAATTCCCAAGTCACCTCGAATTCTGTCCTAGTTACCGGTGTTTTTTCTAGGCTGAATATGGCTCCTTCCTAGGATCTTGAAATTAAGTGATGAGACTTAATCCACGAACCAGGGCCCCACAATCTCATTGTGTTCCTGGCCATTTACATTCTGATATAATTTTTTGTGTTCTCTATGGACAGTGCAGGCTGGGATTTGGCTCAGTTGGTAGAGCGCTGTGCTGCAGTCTCTGAGGTCCCGAGTTCAATTCCCAGCACTGCACAAATGGGAGATGGACCTGGCAATCCACTCCCAAGGCAATCCCAAAACAGTCAGCCATTGAAAACCCTATGAGGGTCGCTATGAGTCAGATACTGACTCGACGGCACCTAATAATAAAATAAAAGTATGCACAGTGCACATTTACCAGGTTTCACGCACACTCAAAAGTTCTGCCCTCCTGAAGTTTGCAACAGAATACGACAGGTCATAGTCAAAGGTGAGCTGTAGCATGGATCACTTGTGAGAGGTTAAAAAGATGTGAAGGATCCTCACCAAGTTTAGAGCTAGAGAGCGCACAGGCAATCATGCCTGAGAACTCCAAATTTGGAGAAGTTCAGAGAAGGCATGAGCAAAACAGAGAAAGGAGACTTTGCAGAAGTCATGGCCATCTATCTGCAGCAGTAGCCAGAGAAGTGAGAAGAAAGCAGCCTCCTCCATCTGGCCCACATGCTACTTATCAACCGTAATAGAAGATTTGCCTCCCCTGGGCCACCCCCACCCCCACCCAGCCACTAGCTGCTTAAGAGGCTGGGACAGGGAAGGAAGAGGAAAGGAGCGGGCAGCCCAGGAGAGCTGGTCCCAGTACACACCTTCTAGAGAGGCCACACCCAGGGAGCTCTGAACCCTCACACAGCAGGGAATTTCAAGTTCAATGTGTTTGCAAATTATTATCAAGAATAACAAAATTATCATGAAGGACTGAGAAGCAACTAATTGACAAATTACACTTTCATAGGATATAAGAGCTTGAAAAGTCCAGCTAATGTAAATTACTGTGAAAAAAAGATCCATGTTAAGTCATTACTCAGAAAAGACTGGCTCTCATACTTACCACATTTATTACTATTTTCATTTAAAGTACTTACTGAAAAGTTACAAGAGTATTAAATGAATCATATGAAATTATCATTCTTATAAATCAAAAGTGACCAACAATAATTTCATATGGTCACACCTATATTAATATTTATTTTATTTTATTTATTTATTTATTTATTTTTGCAGTACTGGGGGTTGAACCCAGAGCCTTGCTCTTGCATGCTTTGCAAATGCTGTACCACTGAGCTGCACCCCCAGTTATTTTTTTTAGTTTTTGAGTTAGGGTCTTGCTAAATTATGCAAACTGCCTCTTGTCACACACTTGTGATCCTCCTGCCTCTGCCTCCCAAATTGCTGGGATTACAAGCAAGTGCCACCATGCCCAGCCACACCTATATTATTCTTGCAATTCATTGGTGAGTTTGTTTTTTAATACAAGGAATTCTATTTATCCTTTATTTATATCCTCTATTGGAAAAATTTTGTAGTATTTTTTTCTTGCCTCTCTCTCTCTCTCTCTCTCTCTCTCTCTCTCTCTCTCTCTCTCTGACACATTAGATAGCTAGATACAAACAGGTTGTTGTTCTTAGGTGCCATCAAGTGGGGTCCAACTCATAGCAACCCATAGCAACCTGAATAGTGCTTATAATGGCTGATTGTTTCAGGAGTGGATTGCTGCAACCTTCTGTTTTTGCAGTGCTGGGGGTCGAACTCAGGTCCTCAGAAACTACAGAGCAGCACTCTACCAACTGAGCAAAACCTCAGTTCTAGATACAAACACACAATAGATATATTCAGAGGTAAAGACAAAAAGAGTGCTGAAATTTTTGGAAGTTTGAAGCATCTTAATACTTTACCACTAGGGCTGGAGAGGTTGCTCAATGGTAGAACCTTGCCTAGCATGCACAAAGCCCACAGTTCAATTGGCCCACCATGGGACAAAAACACTTTACCCCTAAATATTTCGTTGTGTGTTTGGTAAGAACAAAGATATTATCTCATATAATCATAGTATAGGAATTTGACATTGCTATGCTACTGATGGCCTCGAGTACCACTGTAGATTCTGATCCCATCAGATCTCCAAAGCTAAGCAGGGTTGGACCTCGTTAGCACTTGGATGGGAGACCACCTGGCAACACCAGGTACTCTAGATTTGGAAGAAGGACCTGGCAACCCACTCCCAAAAAATCAATCAGCCATTGAAAACCCTATATATAGCAGAGAAGCACTGACAATAGTGTTTCACCTTTTGTACATAGGGTTGCTATGATTCGGACACCAACTCGACGGCACCCAAGAACACAATAACATGCTACTGATGGGGCTGGGATTTAGCTCAGATGGCACAGTGTGGTGCTGCAGTCTCTGAGGACTGAGGTTTGATTCCCAGCACTGCAAAAATGGGAGAAGGGCATAGCAATCCACTTCTGAAGCAATCCCAAAGCAATCAGCCATGAAAACCCTATGAGGGTCACTATGAATTGAACCCAACTTAAGGACAACTAACAACAAAAAATGCTACTGATATCTAATATGCAGTCCATATTCAAATCCTTGCAATTATACCAATAATTACCTTCATGGCAATATTTTTCTAATCCATGATCACGCATTACTTTTGTTCACAATGTTTCTTTTGTTAACTTTAATTAAAAAGTTTAGCAGCCTTTCTTTTTCATTTACAATATTGGTGTTCTTGAAAGCAAGCCAGTTGCCTTGCAGAATATTCCTCATGATGAATTTATCTGATGCTTCCTTGTGTTTCCTTGCATTTGTAGTACAATAACACAGTAGTGAGGTGCAGTCCTTCCAGGTACCTCACTGTAGGAGGCAAGCAGTGTCACTTTGTCCCATTGCTGGGGAAGCTGATTTTGATCACTTGGTTAAGGTTGTGACATCCCAGTTACTCCACTGCATAATGTACCATTTCCTTCTTATAATTAATAAGTAGTCTCTGGAGAAAGTACTATTTTTACATGTTGTGTTGTTAGGTGCCATTGAGTTGGTATCCGACTCATAGCGATGCTACATACAACAGACAAAACACTATTGTCAGTGCTTCTCTGCTATTCATAGGGTTTTCAATGGCAGATTGATTTTTGCGGGAGTGTTGCCTGGTCCTTTTCCCAAGCCTACAAAAGCTGAATTCCCAGGCAGTCTCCCATCCAACTACTAACAAAGTCCGATCCTGCTTAGCTTCCAAGATCTGACAGGTTTGGATGCCACAGTGCTACAGCTGCAGGCACTATTTTTATATATAGCTCAACAAATACTGGTTTTTACTGAGCATTCATGAAGTCTAGCACCACTGGTAGCACTGAGGGCTATTACAGGACATAAAAGAAAAAAATCTCTTCTTCCATGGATGCAATGGAGGTGTGAGAATACTGACAGTGAGCAAATCACAAGGCTGTTGGAGGGAGATGAGGAAGGGATGCGTGTGCTTCCATCTTAAACAGGGGCAGTCACAGCCTTGAGGAGGAGCTGGTGTTTAAGCAAAGATTCAAAGGGGTGAGGACCAGAACTGGGCAGGGGGTAGGGCTTTCCAGATAGAAGGCCCAGCAAATGCAAATGCAGTCCTGGGGTGCCTAGTACATTCAAAGGACAGCAAAGAGCCAGTATGGCTGTAACAGAGTGAGCTAAGAGAAAAGCGACAGACTTCTCAGTATTCATTCCTTTACAGCTAACCAAAACATTCACTAAATGTCTATAACAAATTTAAAAGGAGGGAAAGGAAGTGTATTAGCTGATAATATTTTGATGTCAACAGCAGGACTTACTGCAGCCTCAGCTAGATACAGGGCCTTAAAGGAACCCTCAGAAGCCTGTCTTTCTCCAGCTCTTGTCTCTGATTTCTTTTCCCCAAGGGATTGTGCAGATGGGCAGCCCAAGGCCAGACTTTTATGGTTCTCATTTGGTCATCCCAGGAGAAAGTGAGTTAGGACAAGTCCTAGGAACAATTACTCCTCCACCCTGTCTGGTTCCTACCCTATTCCTGAGAAAATCCCTATGGAATGGAGGCTGGGGAGAAGAAGGAGGCAGAAGACATTTGGATTGACAATATCTGGAGGACAAATGTACCTCAAACACACCCAATTCCACCCCAGAATGCAGTGAGGGGATGAGCAAGGGGTGAGTCCCTGAAGATCCTTACTCTGAAGAAAAGAAGATGATATCTCAAGTAGGAAAAGCAAGAGGTGTGCAAAATTAGTGCATGTTCCTCATTCTACTTTGTCTCTCTATTTATTTTATTTTATTTTATTTATTTATTTATTTTTTGGTACTGTGAGGTTGAACCCAGGGCATCACTCATACTTGGCAAGTACTCTACCATTGGGTTGCACCCCCCAGCCCATTTTTTTACTTTTTATTTTGAGTAAGGGTCCTGCTAAGTTACACAGGCTGCCTCTGGCCTGAACTTGTGATCCTCCCGCCTCAGCTTCCTGGGACTATAGATGTGTGCCACCACATCTGGCTTTCTACTTTGTCTGTTTTAAAAAGTAATAATATCTTGACTTTTAAAGTCTCTGATGATTTTTCTTTGCCCATTTATGTGTGTGTGTGTGTGTGTGTGTGTGTGTGTGTGTGTGTGTGTGTGTGTTTATTAAGAACACTAGCTTGGATCCTTCTATGCTCAGTAGTTTTGGTGGATTGAGAAGTAAGCAAAACAAAGTATTAAGCACACAGTTTCTCAGGGGTTTTTCCATGACAAATATGGAAAAAGCTTTGAAAGAATAAGGGAGATGTTTTCATGTTCATTAAATCTGTTTTCACCCAAGCATAAATACCTAATTCTCCATGGAGATACCAGGATATGGAGAACATAAAAGTCTGATAGCACCTAAAATGACAATTCTCCTTTATAACAGCATAATTTTATTAGAGCTATAAGCACTCAGATCTATTCCCCTAAAAATCAACTTATTTGAAAGCCAATGGACACTGCTAAATGAAAAAAAAAAATGGGAAATCAGTGACATTTTATTATACCATTGGCCTTAACACTCATGCTAAACATTTTCACATAAAGGCTGAAAAACTAAATTAAAACATAAATTCTGTTTTAAGCTAAAAGAAGCAAGGGACTATAGTCATTTCCTAACCCATTCCAGCCTCTTTGTAATGCTGAACACAATTCAGAGCTCTTTTATTTAAAAAAAAATCTATTTTTTAAAACAAAGTTGACAACTAACACAAAAGAAAACCACAATATTTCTATAAGTTCTACTCTTAAACAGAAGCATTCAAACAGATGGATTAATCCAGGTGTGGTCACCCAAATTAGATCCTATCCCCATGCTAATTACTAGTGTTGTTTTCCAGGGAGCTCAGTAAGAATGGATCAGAGGTAGAAACTTCAATGTGCCTGTTCACACACTGTGTGGAGAGGGTGAAGATTTGGACTAGAACAATCTATTCTAAACTCTGTGTAGCCTAAAGACAAACTGAGAAGATGAACTGAAACACATTGAGAATAGGTGAGTTCAGCAATATAGTCATACATAAAATTCAGCAAAATTAATTGTTTTCTTAATATGCCAGCAAGTACCACAGAAAATAATATGATAAAGTTTCCCATTCACCATACTAACAGAAAGTTTAATCTTTGGGCATAATATTCATGAGAAATGTGCCAGTCTTATGTTTTTAAAATTATAAAACTCCCCTCAGTCATAAGAATATAGATACACAAATAAGCAAATAAATATAGCATTCATGGAAATATAAAGTTGTACAAACTTTCTGGACAACAATTTGGCATTATATATTGAGTTCTACAAATACATCTACTCTTTAATCCAGTGAACACTGAGTAATTTCCAAAGAAGTTATCAAAAATGGAATCAAGGATGAAGATTGTCTATCCCAGTGTTAATTATAGTAGTAAACAAAACAAATTCAAATTTTTCAGAGTACAAATGGATTACATTATGTCTCATCTGTGCAATGGAATCCTAGGTAGTTATTAAAATCATAGCTTGCATAAATATGAAGCAGCCTTAAAATAGTGTTAAACAATATGCTATTAAAGGAGCACACCAAAGTGAAGAGGCAAATAGTCTCCATTTCATAAAATGTATGCATTTAATGGACACTTAACATTATCAGAGGGTACCATCCAACCTTCTCAAATCCCCAAACCTGAAAGCACCATTTAACAATTAATTTCCCCCACTAAATGCAATCAAGTATAATGAAATAATGTATTACCTGATTGGGCTAACTCTACAGAGCATGAGGCAGAAAAGTACTTTCTTCATGCCCCAAGAATCCCAGACCAAACCTTTAAGTCCTTCACCTGATGCTCACTACCCACTGGAAGAAGAACCTCACTTTCAGATAGGCAATTCCCTCAGGTCATCACTTCAGTCAAATTTTTCCTCTATGTGTGTCTCTAATGTGCCCTGGATCTTCTAACTAAACTCATAACCTAATTTGTTTTAATCAATTTAAAGAGTGTTTTCCAAACTTTAGCCATTTTCTTACTAAGGTTATGACGTTTACCCAAATGTTATTATTTTATTTAAATATATTAGTCTTATATTCTCCATGAAACCATGGGCTTTGCATTCTAATAGTTCTTCTAATATATCTCAAAATAAATACATATCAAAGGAAAAAAAGCATCTAATAAATTATCTCATGCAATTACACCACGGTTAGGGATTCCAGTACAAAGGAAACATGGGAATTGCTACTTTAATGGAAGTTAATAGGTAATCTGGGTATAGCTTACAGAGTCTATCAGGAGGAACAATGTCTTAATCCAAATTAGTGTCTGTTATAGCACCAAGAATCAAGGAAGGCTGGCTGAGAGGAGCTTTGTGGGCAGATGAAAAGTTTACCATCCTTTTGCCAGGCTGGCCTATTCAAGTCAATGTCATCCTACATCAGTGAATTTTGCTCTTCTTCTCTACAAAATCCAAGAGGTAATATACATTTATTTAGTTAATAAAAAGTGTATTTAAAGTAATATATACTTTCTTTTAATTGTCCTTAGATCAAGAGTTATCAAATTTGTAAAGAGTTAGAGGTAAATATTTTTGAGTTTGAGGGCCATACTGCCTGTCCCAACCCTATCGTAACAGCACAAAAGTCACCAAAGATGATTCACAAATAAATGGGCATGGTTGTGTTCCAATAAGACTTTATCCAAGGACACTAAAATTTGACTAGGATGCAAGTTCTTATGTCATAAGATATGTACTTTTTGTTTCATTTTCAACTATCTAGGAGTATTAAAAAAATCTTAGCTCAAAACAGGTGGTGGACCATACCTGGCCTACCAGCCATAGTTTGCCTGCTTCAGACCCTCAGGATTGGCAATTTCACTAAAGCCATATAAACTGATCAAGGACAAAGATCTAAAAGTTGAATATTTACTAATACTTATCCAAAAGATGCCTGCAGCCATAGCACTGTGGCATCTGATCTCCTCAGATCGCAGAAGCTAAGCAGGGTCGGGCCTGGTTAATACTTGGATAGGAGACCGCCTGGAACACCAGATACTGCAGGCTTGGGAGAAGGACCTGGCAACCCACTCCAAAAAATCAGTCTGCCATTGAAAACCCTATGAATGACAGAGAAGCACTGACAAAAGTGTTTCGCCTGTTGTAAGTAGGGTCACTATGAGTCAGATATCGACTCAATGGCAGCTCACAATAACAACATCCAAAAGATTTTTTACTAAGGCAATAAGAACATGAACTTAATCCAATAATAATTCTTTAACAGCTTTTGTTCCAGGCACTGTGGTGCTCACCTATAATCCCAGCTAGTTGAGAGGCTGAGGCAGGAGGATCAGGAATTAGAGACCAGCCTGGTCTACATAGCTATATCAAGGATAGCCATGGCAGCTTAGTGAGACCTTGTCTCAATAGTAATTATTATTAATAATAATTAGTAGTAGTAGTAGTAGTATCATTATTATTATTATTAAAGAAAGAAAATTATTATTATTAAAGAAAGAAAATAAAGAGTTTGGGGAAGAACCTTAATTGGTGTCATTTAAGTATACATACATTAAAATCCATTCTGAGACAAATCAAAGTGAGTATACATTAATAATAGAGCTTTAAGTTTCATACTTCTCCCCATTAACAGTCTATTTTCATCTTGGAATTTAGACATCTTCATTCAGGAACAAATAAATTCCTACAATTCATGTAATACTTATTTAATAATTACACCAAGGGAATTTGCTCCACATCCAAAGATAAAAGAATGACAGAAGTCAAAGTTCCTGATGGGCGGTTCTGGAAATCTCATATAAGAAACACTGGAAAATACTGGCAATTACACAATCCAGAGTCACAAAATGCAAGTTTCCATGTTTCTGTGCAGCCATGACCTAGCTAACAAAGCAAGTCACTGTATTACCTTGATGAGGCACATTCTTCTCATACAAAATAGAGATCACTTAACTCACAAAACTTTTATGAAAATCAAAGAAAAGCCTTCTGTAAAGTGAGGAAGAGAACACAAAATTAATGAAATATAGAAAAGAAGTTTCATAAAGTCAGAAGTAGAGAAATAACCTGATCATCCTCGTTAATGTAATAGGCAACCTCACTTTGACGCACATGGCAGTTATTTCACACTGTGTTTCAGGAGACAAAAATAAAATCATTCTGAGCTATTTTACTGATTTGTGGAGCTCACTGAAAACATGACAGAATAGCACATGAGTTGAATCATAGCATTTTAATAAATATTATTTGTACTTTTAAGTTGAAATTCAAAGTCATGTAAGTTCAAACTTGAAATTAGGAGTTAAAAACCTTCAGCGGTCTTGAAACTAATATCAATGTAAATATAGTCAAGGTATTTGTCAATTTTACTTGTGTGTTTAAGTCACCTCAGAGCAGCTGCTCTATTGTTCCTTCTCTTGGGAAATAATAAGTATCCATCATTAACTTTCCAGCCAACATGATCTTTCCAAAGGGTTTGAATTCACAGCAGTGCCTAGTAAGTCACAGCAGGTCTGAGGTCAAGTTAAATGACTTTAATTAAGAATGATAATTTTAAAAAGAAGGATTATTTGACATATAGGTCAATATTATTCCTTCAAACCAAAGTAGAGATACTGTGAAAAACCATTGCATATTCATCAAAAGGAAGCAAATATGGGCCCTAGAAAAGATATTAATTAAACAGAAGAAAACTAATTAACTAGGAGAAATATGTGGTACATATGACATACTTTTATCCAATCACATTATTATTTTATCTTGTAAATCAAATGATTTAATAATAGCTGAAAGAATAGAACTAGTTGCTGGCTAAATTCCAAATATATTGTTCATTTTCATAACCAGATACAAAAAAGAGATTCATATTTATTCAGTAATGATAGCTTCTATTAACTTTGAAAAACACTGTGCTTTTAAATCAAAGCTTACCGCAGTCCAAAAATACAATGGCATCCTATATTAGACCTGCATGTGAATACAAATATTACTGTCATTTACTTGTAGCATAAATTAGAACACTTGTGGTGAAAACATCAAAGTAATACAGACTGGAGGCTGAATTCCACTATGCTGCCTATTACTATATGATATAATGCAAACTGCTTAAGGTTTATTAAGTTCAGACTCTTTATCTAGGAAGTAAGCATACTAATGCATGCTTCTTTGAATTGCTTAATGAGTACATGTTGCTGTTAGGTTACCTTGAGTCGGATCCAACTCATAAGGACCCTATATACACCAGAATGAAACAGTCTCTGACATTATGCCAAGCACACAATCTTTTATATTTAAGCCCATTGTTGCAGCAACTGTGTCACTCCATCTAGTGGAGGGATTTCTGTTTTTGTTGTTGACTCACCACTCTCCCAAACATGATGTCCTTCCCTAAAGATTGGTCCCTCCTCAAAATATGAGCAAAGTACATAAGATGCAGTCTAACCATCCTTGCTTCCAAGAAGCACTCTGATTGCACTTCTTCCAAGACTGATCTGTTGGTTCTTTTGGCAGTCCAAGGTATATTCAATATTTGCCCCCAGCACCATAATTCAAAAGCAACAATTCTTCTCCTGTCTCCCTCATTGAATGTCCAGCTTTCACAAGCATATGATGCGACTGAGAATACCATTGCATGAGTTAGGCACACCTTCATCTTCAATGTGACATCTTGTTGTTGTTGTTGTTGTTAGGTGCCATCGAGTCGAGTCCGACTCCTAACAACCCTATGTACAGGAGATCGAAACAATTCCCGATTCTGTGCCAGGCAAACGATCTTATTTATGTTTAAACCCATTGTTGCAGACACTGTCTCAATCCATCTGATGGAGGGTTTTCCTCTTTTGCATTGACCTGCCAATCTTCCAAACATGATGTCCTTCTCCAGGGATTGTTCTCTCCTGACTACATGTCCGAAATATGTAAGATGCAGTTTGGCCATTCTTGCTTCCAAGGAGCACTCTGGTTGCACTTCTTCTAGGACAGATTTGTTGGTTCTTTTGGCAGTCCATGGTATATTCAATAGATGTCTCCAGAACCACAGTTCAAAAGCATCAATTCTTTTTCTGACTCTCTTGTTTAATGTCCAGCTTTCACAACCATATGATGCCACTGAAAATACCATGGCATGAGTCAGATGCACCTTCATCTTCAATGTGACATCTTTGCTTTTCAATACTCTAAAGAGATCTTTTGCCACAGCTTTTCCTAGAGCAATGGATCTTTTGACTACTTGGCTGCTGCTTCCATGTGTGTTAATTATAGAGCCAAGCAAAGCAAAGTCTTGGACAACCTCAATCTTTTCCCCATTTATTGTGAAGTTGCGTGTTGACCCAGTCGTAAGGATTTTTGTTTTGTTGATGTTTAGTCATAACCCATATTGAAGGCTATGATCTTTGATCTTCATCAGTAAATGTTTTAAATCCTCTTCACTTTCAGCAAGCAGAGTGGTGTCATCTGCATAACGCAGGTTGTTAATGAGTCTTCCTCCAATCTTGATGCCACGTTCTTCCTCATAAAGTCCAGCT